>NCQV01134460.1:73514-85456 GCA_002740545.1 Lophocereus schottii | reverse complement strand
AATCGCATATGTTTTAATTTTCTTTCCAAACCCAAATTCCTTCAAACCCAATTTTAGCCCACAAGTTACTATTTCATTTGCTTAGCTAATTACCATCATTATATCTAATTCTCATTAGCAAAAAGATACTTTTGGGGGATAAACCTCAGCTAAGTAAATGTTAGAAAATTCAAATCGCGTTTCAACCAAGCAAAAAAATCACCAAATATGAAGCCATTCTATCTTCTCCTATGCCACCCTCCCCACACAACTGCCCCCCTCCTCCTCCCTAGCTACTACGTTGCTGCTGCCACCACCCTTTTTCAACCACCAAACAACCACCACTGCCACCCCAGCCACCCTTCACACTTCCACAAGCATCAAACATCACTTACACCTCTTCTTTCAAGCACAAAGTGAGTAAACTCTAACCCTATCTTATTGATTCTTAGTTTTTGATTTTTGTTTGGGTTGGTTTCATTGTTGATCATATTATTTTGATAAGAATTAGAGCTATTTTGATGTTTTATTTGTTTGGTAAGCTTGAAAGCATGCAAGGGTTGGGTTGTTCATGATCGCGCACGCTTAAGTTGAAGTGATGGATTTGGATTGTTTTGTATTTGATTTTGTGATCTTTGGCATTAGTAATGGATATCATTATGTTTGTATTGATTTTGGATGAGTTTAAATGCAAAAATAAGTTGGCCATAAGTTAGGGTTTTGGTGACTATGCATGGTTTAGCTTATTGTTAGCATCAAGTGTGTTATTTGTACATGACTGGATAGGAAGATATGTTGTTCAACTTGGACAATGCTTTGGGGTGATTTTTGCAAAGGGGTTGGATTATAGAAACCTTCTTCAATTGATTAAAAGAGGTTATTTTGTACATCTATGCAAGTAAGTGGGATTAGGAATTTATTTTAGGTTTTTTTGTAAAGCGAAGAATTGAAAATTAGATGAAGATGATCATGGAGTAAATTTGAGTAACATAGCTTTGTGAGGTGATGCTAAGGAACAAATCATGGGTTAGTGATTTTAAAGAGTGATTTTAGAGGAAAATTATATGAAGAAAAAGGTGAGAGCATGGGCAATAGGGCTTTGAGCAAACACGAAACAGGGGTGCCTTTGTGACAAAACTGGTACATCGAAAAATTATGAACTTTGGTGACCAGATAAGCCAATGAGTTAGACATCAAAATCCTTTTGAATCACTTCATTCCGACTTCTATGGAAAAAGTTATAGTCGATTTGCTAGGACTACGCAACATATGTGGAAGCTGTGCATAGTTTTGTTTAAGCCCCGATTTTAGGAACCGTGTTGTGGTGATTGGGTCTCGCACTGTGAATGAAAGTATTTTGAGACTTCTTAAACTTTCTATATTGGGATTTTAGGTCTCAATTTGACCTCTGGAGAGTGAGTTATGAATTATTTTCCTTTACCACTACTAAGCATTTGCTTTATAACCTAAACTATTTGCCTTAGTTTATTTCACTTTGAATTATATTATATTACCTTGATCTAAACTAAGTTTCCATAGTTTATATAGTTTGTATCATCTTAGTTTAATCTATCTTATACCTATTTATTGGTTTTGAATACCTTTAGTAAACAAGTTCTATTAAAAATTATCAATTGTGAGAACAAGTTCATTGCTGACTACATGTACCTATAATGACAATTTTGAATAGAATCAATGCATAATCTATCGTTTCTTCACCCTCTTGTGCATAAATACTATCCATTGAGATTGTATTAAAAATTCGAGGTTTGTTCACCACCTATATCTCTAGAAAGCGGAACGTATTTATCAAAATTATAACTTTTTGATAAGTACATTAATGAATTAGTTTAATCAGTGATTTGTCACATAATTGGTGACCCCATCAATTATTAGTTACAGGGCTAATCACAAAAACCAAGACTAATTAGCCATCAAAGGGCTAATTACAATCGAACACAAGCTAAATTAACAACTAATCATCAACAAAACACAAAAACCATAAATTAAACCTAAGCTAACAAATAACTCAGTAAACATGAAAACGAAGGAATTAATCTAAACTAGCATGGATGAAAAGAGCTATTAAATATGAAATCATAATAGAAACTAAAAATTTAAGCTAAATACAATCTAGACTAAAACAATCAAAATAAGAGGAAAGCTCTAAAAGCATGAAATAAAGAGAGAGAGAAAAAGGGAAACTTATGCTTGATTGATTGAATGAACTTAGAATCCACAAGCTTGAATCCAAAATACAATCCAATCTCCTAATCTAATCCTCCTATTAAGAATTTTATTGGCTAAAATGTAACCTAAAACAAACCTAAAAATCTCCGGAAGAACCCCCCTAAAAGTCCCAAACAAAGCCCTTAAAAAGGAATCAAGTCGGGCCATAAAACAGAGCACGGGAGGTCAAGAAATTGAGCTAGCCGACGGCCAACCGTTGCCAGGACCGGATAGCCAATCCATCGCCAGCCCCTGGCTGGGCTGATGGCTGGTGGCGGTAGTCATTGTGCAGTCAATAAGCCGCCCATCACCCGTTGCCTTGTTTTCTTCTTTTGTTCCTTTATTTGCTCTTTTTCGTGGCATTTGCTCGGTTAAACTTAGTACCTACAAAAGTAAATAAAACAAGTAGAAATTCTAAAGATTATATTATTATATGAGCGAAAATTAGGCTATAAAGGCATGTTAAATACGACAAATTAACACCCAACAAATACCCTTACACCTATCTTTTACTCATCCTCGAGCAAAACAAAGGAAAAACTAACCTAAGAACCTAACTCACTTTCGTAGGAATCACGGTTCCATTTAACTTATGGGATAAGCCCTTTAAACCTCTTAGTTCCCTCAAGTAGATGAGTGAGGTCTTGTAAGAGTTGCAGAAGATATACCCACAAAATCTTTGAAATATTTTTAAATTTTTTCAAAAGCAAATCATATGTACAAGGCAAAGGGGAAAAGATGTACACATCTAGATCGATTCTATCACCCTAACAAACTAGCTACTAAGCCATATATAAGCAAAACATACATTCAAGACAAATAGGCTATAAATGCATTCCAACTCCCATTTTTCGCCCCACGCAACACAATGACACGATTTGCATACACTTTGTGCTCTTTACAAAGTGTATTGACTCCCAATGCTATGCTAAAATCGGGTAAAAGGTCATCTCTGCTTGGCTTATTACTCCCTTTATTTTTGGTCTTTTGTTTTTTTCTTTTCTTCTCTTTTTTCCCCCGCTTTTCTCCTTATGCTCCTTCACCCAGGTGGGTAGTTCTTGGCTTATTAGGTCTTGAACTCCCGGATGAACAACTTAGAACATACTTGGGCTTCTTTCCTATTTAGGGGTTTTATGTGGATGTGCAAAGCATTTATTCAAGCCCAAATAGAGGTACCAGAGTTAAGCTTGCTTTTACACTTTTTGCTTTTCTCTTTTTTTCCTTTTTTTTCCATAGTGAAGCCACACTTGGAAGTCAATTAACCAAGTAGAATGTCCCCAAACCCAAATTTCAAACAACCAACGCCAGAAGTCAGTGATTAAGTGTACAAGGTAGGCACTGCACATGTGAAATGGGGTTATTATGAGAGATTGGAGATCACATTATAGACAAGTGTCCTCTCATGCATATTCAACCTATATACAAGCTAGGAACCAAGCTATCAAGGATCAAAACCCAATCACAATGGCACAAAAGTCCCCCAAAGCTAAAAAGAAAAACTATACAAAAATGAAAAAAAAAATTGAAAAATTTTCACAAAAATATGCAGAAATAGGTATATGACTTCACACCCCCATACTTAAATCTCACAATGTCCTCATTGGAAGCCGAGACATCACTAGCACCACAAAAACAAACAAAAATAGAGAAAACGAAATCGCACAATAATAGCAAACCTACACACATGTACATAAGCTAACACACTCTCTCAAAAACACAATCTCACCCAATCAACAATAAGACCACACATATATACAAAACTAACACAACTGAAAACGAATGTATACAAATCCAACAACACCACCAATACCAAGATATAACTATGAATAAAATGCACACAAAGGTGATCATAGCTATCAATCGGCTCCATAACATCCCAAATTTCACCTCAAAATTGATCACTAATAAAAACGCAATCCTAAAATCCACAGCTAAACAAAAAGAAAAGGAAAGAAAATAAAAAAGAAGGGAGAACAGTGAGAATGAGTATAGTAGGTTGGGTACTGATTGTATCCAAACTACGCCTCTTGAGGATGGTGCCATGGATGCTCGAGGAGTATCTGCCACTTCTTCCCATCTCTCACGAAGCACGTCGTCAACTCTAACGCCGTCAAAACTCTCAAAAGCTTATCATGTGCCTTTGCATGCATCTCAAAATGGTGTGAATAAGAGAACAACAATAAGATGATAGCAAAGACAGTTAGTGTCCTCTTAGACTTATCAAATGCCATAGAAAAATTAAAAGAATAATCATAGAAAATGGTCCATTTAATTTTCCTAGGCATGCCCTCTAGGTATAGACAATAAGGGTTAAAGGAGGGATTATACTCTTTAATGTCACCTAGGGACTCATGAAGAGCATGCAAATGAAAGGGGGTGGTGGGAAGGAATGGGGATGAAATGGGACTAAATCGAATGGCTCAGTGCAAATGGGGTCAATATGCTTAATGTTAGGAGCAGCACTAGCCCTCACATATCATCACTATAATACTCTTCAAAAGACGGCTCTAAAAATGCAATATTACCCGACCAATTAAGAAAACCATCCTCTACATAACTAGCATCATCCCTAACAGACTCATCCATCTCTAGCCTCTGTGCACTGAGCTAAGGGGAGGGAGGAAGAAAGTAAGCGCAAGACACCCTCAGTAGTGTCTCTAGGTCTACTAGACAAAGGTCGAGCAACGAATGGTGAAGAAGGCAAGGGAAGATCAATCACTTCCTTTATGCCGATCAAAGGTGAATCAACCATAAAATTAGGCTCTAGGGAAGAGAAGACTCATAGTCATCATAGAGACTAACCTCCTATGAGAATATGAACTAGGGTCGGTCTCATGCAATAGGCCATACTCCCTCATCTCACTAACAAAACACTCAAATTGCTCATTCACTGTCTCTATTATGGCATTAAGTCTAGCATATCATGCACCAAAATAGTATAATAAGGACAAGAATTCACATTATGGTCCAAAGATTAACAATAAGAGCACATAAGAAGATAATAAGTGTGCAAATCATAGGAAATGGGGGAAAGGCACACAAAAGACTCACTAGCACTCTTATAGTGCCATTGATACCAAGCCAAACACTCGAGCAAGTCCTACATATCATCAACATCTAAAGAGCACATGCCACCATAACACATGGACTCAACAGTGGCTTGGGTCTCATATGTTACCCTCTTAAGCACAACATTACATATTTCGCATTTTTCATACGTGAAATACACATATTGAGCATGATACTCATTCGATCTAGACAAGTATTGCCAAAAAGGTTCATGCACAAATTAAGGTAAATGGAAAATAGTAAAATTTTTTTGGATTTCTAAAGGCCTAGCCTCTAATGCTCAAGCAAATCCCGATATTAAAAAACGGCAACTCCCCGACAACAGTGCCAAAAACTTGATAGGAGGAATTCGAGTTTTAATATTTGTAACCCCAACTACAAGGTCTATCATTGAGTACTCGCGGTGTCATCCACTATGAGTTGGCTTCAAGTACCGAGATTAGCTCGAGTGGTTCAAGCTAGGGTAAATGAAAAGGAATGAAACACAAGCTAAACTAAGCTAATAAACACACGAAAAGAGGCTCGGAGTCGTGATTTGGCCAGCTGATGAACCAAGCAATAGAGGCAATTCCTAATGATAAGTGCTTAATGTATACATCATTTGAGGGCTATTTTGCCACATGTTTAGGAGAATTATGTGCTTTAAGTCATAATCTATGCTCATATTCTCGATTTATGCTTAGGTACGATTGTTTGATGTCTTTTGCAGGATTTTAGGCCTTTTTACCTAGCATTTGACCCTTATTGGATGTATTTTGACCTCCCCCATGGACACCCATACGATGCTACGCCTATGGAGCAAGAAAAGAGTAGAAAATTGGTTCCAACTAATGCCACGATCAGACCCTGGAACCTACCATGGACCGTGATGAGCTGTGAAACTGCTGTCTCTTTGTCTTCCTTTGGCTGTGTGGCTGAAATGATCCAAACTCTTCTCCAAAAAGGCATCGTTCAGCAGCAATGGAAGAGAGAGGAAGCATAGCATAGTCCATTTTCTTTCTCAAATTTTGTTCTTTTTAGTTAAGTTTTTCAGTCTGATTATTGTTTTAGTGAGAAATCTTGAGTGTGTGTGTGTTTGAGTTTGAGGCGATTTGAAGCCCTTGGTTGAAAGGCTATCTCAATAAAGCCCTTTCTCTCAGATTTCGTCAAAATATTGGTTAGTTGTTTAATCTTTAATCATGTATGAGTTGTTTATTTTGTCTAGGGATTAGTAGTTTAAGAAAATATAGTTAGATCATGTCTTAAATCTATAGAATTCTGCTTATTTGATGATTGGTTTGATTTTGTTCTCTCAGGTGATTCTCATCTTGTGAGTGGATTTTTGGCCAAAGCTTGCTTGCATACTTGACACATTTGAGTGAAAAACTAAAAGGTGATATTTGATTGTTAGACTGCTTGATAAAACCTGACATAGCATCGTCTCAAAAGAGAGATTTGCATGTTAGGAGGACTAGAGTGTAATTAAAGAAATTCAACTTGGATTAAGACAAATTAGTTTGAAAGAACGACTTTTGCTTAGTTTAGGCAAGTTTGCTTGATTTCCAAAGAGTAGACTAAATTTTTAGAGAGATTGCAATTCCTTGGGATTAACTGATTAGAGAAAAGCACATGTTTATCACTTTGACCCAATCACCTTTCATAACTACATGAATTCCTAGGCATTCCTTAATTCATTTAAAATTAGTGAATTAGAAGTTGTTGAATCAAAACCCCCTTGAATTAGAATTTTACATAGCATGTTCTGATAGACAAAACTTAATAGATTACATTAGTCCCTCATGATGAACTTTTTAGCTATACTATGACTACTCGTGCGCTTGTGGCAGTAGTCAAGTTTTTGGCGCTATTATCGGGGTTCAATCTGTTAACTATTGAGTTGGCCTTGCAAAAGTGACTAATTATTTTATTGCCTTTTATTTTTATTTTCTTTTTATTTCTTCTTTGATTGCGCTGGTAGTATTAGTGATGGTGCTTGTAGGAATTTTTCCCATTTATGCGAAGTCCAATTTTCTACGAACCCGATCCCGAGATTGAATGGATTTTGCACTTAAGGAGGAAGAAGCAAAGGATACTTCGAGATTTTATTACCACTGGAGTCCAAGGGATCGCCTCAAGCATCGTTCGTCCTAATGTTGATGCCAACAATTTCGAGCTCAAACCAGCACTCATCTCTATGGTGCAACAATCCTAGTTTAGAGGAACTCCCTTGGAAGACCCAAATCTACACCTCTCAGTATCTTTAGAGGTATGCGACACGTTGAAGCTTAATGGAGTCTCCACTGATGTCATCTGATTGCGCTTATTTCCCTTCTCATTGAGAGATAATGTAAGGGCTTGGTTACACTCTTTGCCGTCGGGATGTATTACCACTTGGGATGAGTTAACAAGAGCCTTCCTCACCAAGTTTTTCCCTCCAAGCAAAACGGCAAGTTTAAGGAATCAAATCACCAACTTTACGCAAAAAGATGAAGAGACATTCTACGAAACTTGGGAGCGGTTTAAAAATTTGTTGCGCTTATGCCCCCATCATGGTCTTCAACGTTGGATGATTATCCAAGCTTTTTATAATAGTGTGACCCAATCAGTGAGGTCCACTATTGATGCGGCGGCGCGAGGAGCTTTGATGAACAAAACTGAGGATGAAGCCTATAGCTTAATTAAGGAAATGTCACTTAATAATTTCCAATGGTCCATCGAACGAGGCCAACCCAAAAAGGTTGGAGATAAGCTTGAAGTTGATACGCTTACTTTGCTTTCTTCTAAAGTAGATGCTATGACTTAAAGATTGGACCGAATGAATGTTAATGCTGTGAATTCTAATACCCCTTCCCCTTATGAAATTTGTGATTCTATTGAGCATGTGACTTTGAATTGTCAAGTTGGGAGCCTTTTTTTCCAACACCCTAGTGTAGTTAACTATGTTCAAAACTTCAACCCGAGACCGGCCAATGACCCTTACTCTAGTACCTAAAATCCGGGTTGGAAGAATCATCTGAATTTCTCATATAAGTCTAATCCAAACCCTTCAAATATGCCCCCAATGAATGCTAGACCACCTCTCAGTTTTCAAAGACCTCATTTCCCTTCTCAAGTACCCTAAAAGTCTAATTTAGAAACAATAATGGAAAGTATACTTCTAGCACAACAAAAACAGGATGAGTATATTAAGCAATTAGCCTCGAAGGTTGATGTACTTACAACTTATAATAGGATGTTAGAAGCCCAGATTGCCCAAAACGCTAGCTTTCCATTTATGCCTCCAGATATGCTTCCTAGTAAGCCTGAGGTTAACCTAGGGAGCTATGCAATGCAATGATTTTGAAAGGAGGGAAACAACTAGAAGGGTCTAACTAGGTTACCAACGATAAATCTGTACATGATAAGAATGAGCATGTTGAGAATGTTAAGAAAGAGATGTCTTCACCCTCTAAGAAAGTGATTGATGATGTCATGCATAAGCCTGTTGAGGTCCTTAAGGATCCTAAGATCATTTTCCCAAAGCCCTACACTCCACTTTTACCATTTCCTCTAAGGATGGCTAAAGCAAAACTCGATTCACAATTTGGAAAGTTTTTAGAAGTCCTTAAGAAACTCTACATAAATGTTCCCTTTACTGAAGCCCTAACTCAAATGTCTTCATATGAAAAAATTTTGAAAGAAATTCTATCCAACAAAAGAAAGCTTGAAGAACATAAAACTATAGCTTTGACTGAAGAATGCAATGCGACGATCCAAAATAAGCTTCCAGCTAAGCTGAAAGATCCTGGTAGTTTTTCAATTCCCTGCCTAATAGGGAATATGCCTATAGACCGTGCTTTATGTGATTTAGGGTCAAGTGTGAGCTTGATGCCCCTTTCTATGTGTGAAAAATTAGAACTAGGAGAGATGAGACCAAATACTATCTCCTTACAATTGGCGGACCATTCTGTGAAATATCCTGTTGGTATTTTAGAGGATGTTCCAATAAAAGTAGGGAATTTATATGTATCAGTAGACTTTGTAATTCTAGAAATGAAGGATGATACACGGACCCCCATCATTCTTGGGAGGCCATTCGTGACCACTGCAGGGTGCCGTATTAATGTGAAAAACGGTACACTATCTTTGATGTGGGAAATGATCATATGGAGTTTAATTTACTAAAAGCTGCTAAGTTTCCTTCTATTTTTGATGAGTGTAATAAGATTGATGTGGCTAATGGTTTAATATGGGAAACCATGCCTAACCTTGATTCTAATGATCCACTTGAGTACTTGATGTTGAATAATAGCACTACTAAGGATGAACATCCCGAAGTAGCGGAGTGTGCTCAACTTCTGGAAGCCTCTCCACTAATTCTGTCTTTCCTTGGAATCATTACAAGATGAAAGTAAGCCCTCGTCTGATGAGGTAAAAGCACCCGATGAAGAACTAAAACCTCTCCCTTCATCCCTAAGGTATGAATTTTTTTTGACCAAAATCTACATATCCAGTGATTGTGAATGTAAGTTTGAATGCATCCCAAATCGACTCTTTGCTTAGAGTACTTGGGAAGCATCGTAAAGCCATAGGATACACCATTGATGACTTAAAACGAATTCATCCTTCTTTATGTATACATTGAATCTTAACGGAAGACAATCATAAGCCTTGAATTGAACATCAAAGAAGATTGAACCCTAGCATGCAAGAGGTTGTAAAAAAGGAAATTTTTAAGTTGCTTAAAGTCGGAATTATCTACCCTATCTCTGATAGTGAGTGGGTAAACGCGATCCATGTTGCACCTAAGAAAGAAGGAATGACTGTTGTCAAAAATAAGAATAATGAGATAATCCCTACTACGACTATCATAGGCTGGCGTATGTATATTGATTAATAAAAATTGAATAAAGCCACCCGCAAAGATTGATTTCCCCTTTCCTTCATTGACCAAATGCTTGAACAATTGGCTAAGAACTCATATTTTTGCTACTTATATGGATATTCGGGATTCTTTCAAATCCTTATCCATCCTAATGACCAGGAAAAGACTGTTTTTACATGTCATTATGGTACATATGCTTATAGAAGGATGTCATTTGGGTTATGCAATGCCCCTGCTATATTTCAACGTTGTATGACGGCTATTTTTTCTGATTTTATTAAGGATATAATGGAAGTCTTTACTGATGATTTTTCTGTGTATGGTGCAAGTATGACCAGTCCTTGAATGACTTATCTAAGATTTTGCAAAGATGCAAAGATGTGAATTTGTTCTTGAATTAGGAGAAGTATCATTTTATGGTGCAAGAGGGGTTTTCACTGGCCATATTGTCACTAATAAAGGCATTGAAGTTGACAAAGCAAAGGTGGAGGTGATTGAGAAATTTCCACCACCAGCTTCTTTAAAAGGTGTGAGGAGTTTTCTCGAACACATTGATTTTTACCGGCGGTTCATTAAAGAGTTTTCAAAAATTGTAAAACCTCTCACCCTATTGCTTGTCATGGATGTGCCTTTTGAGTTTAATGAGGAATGCTTAAGTGCTTTTCACCGGTTAAAAGAGGCATTAATCACCACTGTAGTAATACAAGTGCCAGATTGTGAGTTACCTTTTGAAGTAATGTGTGATACAAGTGACTATGTAGTGGGGGCTGTTCTAGACCAACAAAAGGACAATAAGCCATATGCCATATACTATGCAAGCCACACTCTTGACAGAGCTCAAGTGAATTATGCCATAACTAAGAAGAAGTTCTTAGCAGTTGTCTTTGCCTTGGAAATATTGCGATCCCATTTGATGAATTCTAATGTCACCGTTCTCACGGATCATGCTGCTTTGAAACATTTAATGAAGAAATCTGACCCCAAACCCTAACTCATCCAATCAGTCCTCCTTCTTCAAGAGTTTGATTTAGAGATCAAAGATAAGGTCGGACTGGTAAATGTGGTTACCGATCATCTATTTCGTTTAGGCCCAGGGGCCACTCCTAGTGAAGAGCTCCCCATTGATGACTCTTTCCCCGATGAGCAACTATTTGCCATATCCCAGCAAGCTACCCCATGGTATGCTGATTTGGTGAACTTCAAGGTGTGTGGAGTGTTACATCTAGGATTGCCTTACTAACAAAGAAAAAAGTTCTTTACTGATGCCAAATACTATGTGTGGGAAGAACCTTTCCTTTACAAGCTATATAAAGATGAGATTTATAGAAGGTGCTTGCCTGAAGATGAGGTCCATAGTGTCTTGCACCATTGTCATGCTTTAACCTTTGGTGGCCACTTTGAACCAGATAAAACGATTGTGAAAGTACTCCAAGCAGGCTTCTATTGGCCCACACTCTTTAAGGATGTAAGGAAATTTATCATGACTTGTGATAAATGTCAGCGAACAGGGAAAATTTCTAAAAGGCATGAGATGCCTCAAAGTGGCATACTTAAGGTAGAGTTATTTAACGTATGGGGTATTGACTTCATAGGTCCTTTTCCTCCTTCCCATAACAACATTTACATCCATGCGGAGGTTGACTATGTTTCTAACTGGGTGGAAGCCATTGCCTCCCCAACAAATGATTCCAAGGTTGTCCTTAAGTTTCTTAAGAAAAATATTTTCACAAGGTTTGGCATGTCAAGAGCTCTTCTAAGTGACAATAGCACACACTTTTGCAACAAGCTTCTTAAGTTACTATTAAAAAAATATGGGATATTT
>NCQV01134460.1:34385-73508 GCA_002740545.1 Lophocereus schottii | reverse complement strand
AACGCTATGCCTTCCACCCCCAAACAAGTGGACAGGTGGAACTCTCGAATAGAGAATTGAAGGACATATTAGAGAAAACAGTGGATCAGTCCTACAGAGATTGGTCCTTCAAGCTTGATGATGCTTCTTGGGCATACTCACACCGCTTACAAGACTCCTTTAGGAACCACTCCATACCGGTTGGTGTTTGGGAAGTCTTATTACTTGTCAGTAGAGATGGAACATAAGACATATTGGGATATAAAGACACTTAATTTGATCTTAAGGCAGCCGAAGAACGAAGATTTTTACAACTAAACGAGCTAGGTGAACTAAGGTTGGAAGCCGATGAGAGTTCACGTATTTACGAAGTGCAAACTAAGAAGTGGCACGATAAACATATCATGAAGAAGAGATTCAAAAAAGGTGAGATGGTCCTATTATTCAACTCCAGATTGAGATTTTTTTCAGGCAAACTGAAATCCCAATGGTCAGAACCATTTAAGATCACCAAGGTTCAACCCAGTGGAGCAGTTAAAATATGGAGTGAATCCACCAGTGCATGCACGATCAATGGGCAGCGATTAAAACCATATCTTGTAGGACAACCTATTAGTAAAGCCAACGTCCACACACTTACTAATCTGGAGCAAGCATAGAAGAAGAGTCAAGCTCTTGACTTTAAAAGAGCGCTTCTTGGGCGGCAATCCAAGCTCTTTTCCTTTTTTTTCTTTCCTTAGCTTTGATTTTTACTTTTTTTTGGTAGTTAGAGAAGAAAGAAAAGAAGAAAAAAAAACTATGAAATAAAATGTTTGGCACTACGGCCAGGATACCCAACACCACGGCCGTGGGGTGCCAACCTAGAAAACCGGAAAAAAAAGGCCAGCAGACACCACGGTTGGACCGTGGTGAACTCCATGGTCCGTGGTGGCCTGCTACGGCCTGCGGTCTAGGTTTTTGACCGTGGTGCCCCCTCATTTCCCTCACACTTCATCTTCTTCCATGAGCCTCTCTCTCTACCTTCATTTTCTCTCTCTAAACCTGCCATAACTACAACCTTCATTCTTACCTCATTCCCTCTTAATTTTCACCCATTTTCACCAAAATCATCCCTTTTCACTTAATCTTTCCTCTTTCCATGCAAATTTCATCTCTTTCTTCTTCTTCTTCTTCTCCTTCTTCTTCAAACTCATCTCACTTCACTCATCCACTATACCTATCTTTTTCTCTCTCTTATTCTTCTTTTGTTTACTTAATTTCTTTATTTTTCTTCTTCAAATTTTCTTATTTAGATTTTAGTTTTGGTTTGGTTCATGTTGCAACAATGGCACCTACCAGGAGACAAAGCAGTATCAAGGAGGTTGGATCCTCAAGTCAAGCACCAACTCGACTTCAAAGGACATCCCGAACCTCCACCAATGCATGAGCTCAAGGTAACATTCCTCACCCCTTTGGTTTAACGAATCCTGATCATGTTGCTAGATATAATTGTTTGAATGAACGCATGATCTTAGCAACTAGACATTGTGATGAAGAATTGTTAGCTCGATTAGGAATGTTAGATAATATTCGGTGGTTATTTACACGAGGTGGTATGGGACACTTTCTAGAAATAAAAGAGCATACATACCGGAACCTGACCCTAGAGCTCCTTAGTACACTCCATGTCGAGGCCACTAAAGGGCCTCAATATCAAGGCTGTTACATATCATTTTATTTGTAGGGATAATTATACGAGTTGAGCTTAAGTACCTTTAACAGTATATTCGGTTTTTCACCCAGTATAGATTTACCGAACCGCCAAATCCCCCGTGAATTCAATCTGAATGCATTTTGGGGCGAACTTTCGGATAGTGTTAGGTACAGCACTAGTTCATCGAAGTGCACACATATTAGGCACCCTTACATTAGAGTAGCTCAGTGTATCTTGGCTTGTTGTTTCTTTACTTGAGATGATAGTTTGAATGTCTCGAGATTATCTAAGTTATACTTCTTGTCCTGTACACTTGATGGTGTCCAGCTTGACCCCGGTTCATTTCTGGCCAGGCAATTATATAGTGATGCTGTTAGCACTAAAGGTATGATAGTCATAGTTGGTATTGTGACTACGATTGGTAGATTTTTGGGTATTGAGCCCAACCTAGAGGATAGAGTTTCTGAATCCGAGCGGCTTGATCAAGCTACTTTTGAAATTATGAACTTTTGTAAAGTTGAGGCTGGGTGTTTATGTTGGATTTACCCTGGGGACTGACTTTTGCCGCTTCCCAATGTCAATTGAACTATCTTACTTTACCAGGCAAACATTTATTTGGTACTTGGTGATGATGAGACTGTTCAACCCGCACCCCATCATCCAGCCCCTCATTCTAGTCAAGCCAAACCTAGTTCTTCCTCCCAACGACCCCTCCTGACTATACCGACCTCCAAGAGGCCCTTAGATCCATTCAAGAGAGGCAAGTTTCCCTTCAAACATTTGTTGCTTCAGAGAACACAGCTCTTCGGGACCTTGTCCAAGAGCGCCACGATGAGCTTTGTAGGATTCTTGCTACCTAGACTCAATATTTCCAGGACTATAGGCCATGTTTAGGGACCCAGCGAGATTAGCATATCTCTTATGGCCAACCACTCCATTCTCCTCTACCACCTCATTTCTGATTGCTTTGTGCTATTTCCCTTCCTTTTTTCTATGATGTGCCCACATTGAGGGCAATGTGTGATTCAAGCATGGGGGAGTTAGTCGTCATATTTAGCGTCTGATGCCTGATTTGGTTTGGAGTGCTTGTGCTTTGTATATGTTGTTTGTGATAGTTTTTGGAGTTTTTCTTGTAGGTTTTAATTTTGTTTAGCAGTATTTTAGTAGTGCATTTTTAGTTTTCTTTTCATCTTAGGTCACATTTTAGTTTTTCTTTAATTAGTCCCTTTGTATTTTAGTTTGCATTGTTATTCGGAGCATGATAAAAAAAGCCAAAAAAAATTTGAAAAAAAAGAGAAAGCAAAAAAAAATCTTCCGATGATGATCTTTTTAGATTTGGTAGACTTCTTTGGTTTAATTTGATCCTTTGATTCGCTCAAATTGTGCTCAAATTGTGCATAAAATATTTAAGAAAACGAGATCCATGTTTTGACCACATGTTGAATGCAAGTTGATTACCCCATGAGTCTTTACATGATTTTTGGCATGTGTTTACTAATGAGCTAGTTATGACCTTAATAGATGTGTCCTATGAGGCTTTGAGCTTTTAGAGACTATTTATCAATTTAGTCTCATATTTCTTTCATGTGTGACTCTTCATTGACATCATTTCTCTAGAACTTGCTTTGATTCTCATTCAGGATCACATTTCGCATATGATTGAGACATTTTTCTTTGATTTGTTAAACCCAATAGCCAAATAGCCACCTTTGTTGTATATTATATCCCTTGCTGGCGCGTTTGAGCCTACATCCGTTTTTCTTGATTTAAACCTTCTATTATAACCTATGGCCAAATGATTATCGTACTCTTAAGTCAAGACTAGATGAGCATTTCACTCTTTTACATCAAGTTTGATAGGACATTAGTAATGTGGATTGTTCTCTTGCAGCGGGTTTTGGTTGTTTGGTGAAGGGATGTAAGATCTTGATAAATCCCTTCTCTAATTGTACAAAGTTTAGAGAAGAGTTAGAATTTAAAGTTTGTTATGGATTACCCTCACTAACTCATTTGGAAAAAAAAAAAACAAAACAAGAAAAAAAACACAAAATGAAAAAGAAAAAAAACGAAAAGAAAAGAAAAGAAAGATAAAAGCGAAAAAAGGGAAAAAAGAGTTAGCCTTGTGGGAATTGTAAATTCTTGTGATTTTCGACTATTTCTCTCTTCAATTGAGGATGTATTTTGTTGATAAATTATAATGGTCTAGGAATGATGAAGTATGATGCATTGGAATAGCTTAGCTCTTAGTCTATAGCTTCTACCTTTTAATTTCTAAAATATATGTTCCCCGCTTACCTTTACCGATGGCCCCATTACAACTCTATGAAAGTCCTCATGATTGTCTAGTGCATTTGTATTTTAGTAATGATGAATTTGAGAATCTTGTCAAGCTTATGGTAGATTTAAGTCTAAGGAATGAGAATTGAGGAAACCTTTATATGTGTATACATTTTCAAATACATGACTGATGAGTGCGACATAACTATAGTGAGGTTCTATCGGCCTTTCTAGCCTCACTTGTTTCATATGTGAATGACTGTATTTGACGATTTGAGGGGATTGATTCAAGTTTGACATCATGGTCAATCAAGTGGTTTTCGAAAGTTCAATTCCCTAATCTGTTTGCTAATGATTTTTGCATCATTTTGGGCTACCTTTGGATCAGCTTTGCCGTTAGAATGTTACGTATATCTATCATGAGGAGGTTGTGTATATTTTTGGTTTTAGCATTGCTTGAGGACAAGCAGTTGTTTCCACATGAGCTAGTTTGATAAGCGCTTAATGTATACATCATTTTAGAGCTATTTAACCACATATTTAGGAGAATTATGTGCTTTAAGCCGTAATCTACACTCATATTCTCAATTTATGCTTGGGTACGGTTGTTTGATGTGTTTTACAGGATTTTAGACATTTTCATCCAGCATTTGACCCTTATTGGATGTGTTTTGACCTCCCCCATGGACACATATGTGATGCTACGCCCATGGAGCAAGAAACGAGCAGAAAATCGATTCCAACCAAGACAATGGTCGGACCGTGATGAGCTGTGAATATGCTACGCGTTCGTCTTCCTTCGGCTGTGTGGCTGAAATAATCCAAACTCTTCTATAAAAAGGCGTCGTTCAGCAATAATGGAAGAGAGAGGAAGCACAGGATAGTCCATTTTAGTTCTCAATTTTGTTCTTTTTAGTTAAGATTTTTAGGTTGATTATTGTTTTAGTGAGAAATCTTGAGTATGTGTATGTTTGATTTTGAGGGGGTTTGAAGCCCTTGGTTGAAAGACTATCTCAATCAAGCCCTTTCTCTCAGATTTCGCCAAAACATTGATTAGTTGTTTAATCTTTAATAATGTGTGAGTAGTTTATTTTGTCCAGGGATTTAATAGTTTATAAAAGTATAGTTGGATCGTGTTTTAATCTATAGAATTGTGCTAATTTCATTAGTGGTTTGATTTCGTTCTATCAAGTGATTATCATATTGTGAGAGGAATTTTTGCCAAAATTTGCTTGCACACTTGAAACAATTGAGTGAAAAACTGAAAGGTGACATTTAATTGTTAGACTGCTCGATAAAACCTGACATAGCCTCGTCTCAAAAGAGAGATTTACATGTTAAGAGGACTAAAGTGTAATCGAAGATATTCAACTTGGATTAACACAAATAAGTTTAGAAGAATAACTTTTGCTTAGTTTAGGTAAATTTGGTTTATTTCGAAAGAATATACTAAATTTTTGGAGAGATTACAATCCTTCGAGATTAACCGATTATACAAAAGCACCTGCTTATCATTTTGATCCAATCATCTTTCATAACTACATAAATTCCTAGGAATTTTTACTTAATTGATTTAAAATTAGTGAATTAGAAGTTCTTGAATTGAAACCCCTTGAATTAGAATTTTACTTAGCACATTCTGATAGACAAAGCTCGATAGATTACATTGGTCCCTGAGAACGATCTTTTTATCTACACTAAAACTACTGTGCACTTGTGGCAGTGGTCACCTAACCTATCAAACCTATACCGAGAATTAGAGAGGATCGGTTGCACCATTAAAGACCATCCAAGACCTCTTTTAAGGGTCGTGAGCTAGTCTAATTAGCCTAACCACCTATTTTTATGGGGTTAGCCTAATTAGACCACAACATTAACAACCCTCAGACCCAGCTAGGATCAAGACTATTTTCATGTCTGCATCCCGGCTATCCCCTCCCCCACACTAGCTAATCGATCTCACCTCTCGGCACAAGTCAATCGCTCAAAAATAAAGATGAAATCTCTGTCAAGCATTTCATCGAACACTTGTCGATCATGATAGAAAACTCTAAGTTTAAGGCATAAATTGGGTGTGGTTAGGCCTAAACCAAGACTAATTACCCATAAAACGACTAATCACAATTGAAGCCAACCAAAATTAATAACTAATCATCAACAAAACACAAAACCGTAAATTAAACCTAAGCTAACAAATAACTCAACAAACATGAAAATGGAGGAATTAATCTAAACTAGCATAGATGAAAAGAGCTATTAAACATGAAATCATAATAGAAACTAAACATTTAAGCTAAATACAATCTAAACTAACACAATCAAAACAAGTGAAAAGCTCTAAAAGCATGAAATAAAGAGAGAGAGAGACAAATGGAAACTTATGCTTGATTGATTTAATAAACTTGGAATCCACAAGCTTGAATCCAAAATACAATCCAATCTCCTAATCTAATCCTCCTATTGAGGTTTTTATTGGCTAAAACCTAACCTAAAACTAGCCTAAAAATTGCTAGAAGAACCCCCCTACAAGTACCAAACAAAGCCCTTAGAAAGGAAACAAGTCGGGCCCCAAAACAGTACGCAGGAGGTAGGGAAACTGGGCTGGCCGACCACCGTCGTATAGTCGATAGGCTACCCGTCACCAGTTGTCTTGTTTTCTTCTTTTATTCCTTTTTTTTGGTTCCCTTTCGTAGTACTTGCTCGGCTGAACTTATTACTTACAAAAGTAAATAAAACATGTAAAAATTCTAAAGATTATATTATTATATGAGCTAAAATTAGGTGATAGAGGCATCTAAAATATGACAAATTAGCACCCAACAATCTCATTCCCTAGTTTAAATTAAAATGAATTGCAAAGTGGGTACAATCAATGTTCCAATGATCATTGAACAATACAAGAATGCATGTACTGAGCTTCGGCTCACATTTCAAAATGCTTACTATGTTTTGTTTTACGTAAGTGCTCAGTGAACCGCCCCCATGCTAGCAAACCTACCGAGGATGATAAGTGAGCAAGGGACCCTGGTTGGATTCCTAACGATGTACTGCACTTATGTTTTTAGAGATGTATTTTGAGTTATCTTGTGGTTGTAACAACTATGATGTATAAACCCAAGTTTGCTATCATCTACACATATATGATTTTGGATGATGTAGAATGTTTATGGTCTCGATTTATGCTCAACTATAATATCTCTAGTGTAAATGCTTTAAGTCTTGTCCTTTTTGGGACAGCGGTAATACCTCGATCATTGGGATTATCACTCCTAATCAAGAGAATTAATTAAGAAACTGTAACAGTGAAGCATGTTCATTTTGAAATGTTACATATGGCAATAAAACCCGTACCCATTTTAAATTTGAAAAATCCACCCCATTTAAAACTCAAATGGGTGGTGAAAATGTGATTTAAATGGACATGTAACAGGCACTGAAAAATGGGTATGGGTATGGGCACATGATGGATATAGCCCTCACCCGCCCCATACCTACACCCTACTTGTACCTGTTTTTACAATAAAATAAAAAAATTATTTTGGTTTAATATTTTTCTAGTTGAAGTCCAACCCAATGCCTTATAGCAAAAAGTTAGTCAACAATGCACTTGAACTCACATTTCTTACTAATATATTCCCAAATAACCACAACTTTGCTATGTTGTAAAGACCCGAATGTATATCATATTTGTTTGTAGGTTACATATGGGTATTAATTTTCTTTATCTATGTGAACCCAAATAAAACTCGTAAACCAGCAAAACTCAATGGAAAGGGTATGGGTTATATTTTTAATACTCGATGGGTACGGGTATGGGTATTGTACCATTTGTGAAAATGGGTATGAGTGTGGGTATGGCTTAACCCGCCCCATCCCACCATATTTCCATCCTTACATACAAAGGAAACACGTGAGGAGGTCTAAAAAATTTGGCAAAAGGGAAAAGAATCAAGAAAGAATGCGATGATAGAAATCCTACCTTGCCAATTAGGAGGGACGTTCTGCAATTCATTTATCAACATTCCTCACCTCCTCAATCCTCCCAGATTCCCGCATTCTGAGGGCGTTAACATACCTTTCCTCAACACTCATGATTAGGATGCCCTTGAGGTACTATGAAAAGTAATTCAACATATTAAAAACAAACGATACCATGCAAAACTACAAAAAAGGAATGACTAAGCAAGGGACTTATATCAGGGGCAATAGAATGCCTCAAGTTATCACGGACGAACGCATTGTGACCCTCCTTATCTAGGTGATAGACTTTATCCTCCCTATCGAGGTACTCAGTAATCTGCTTGAGGATAAAGGATGAGGTAAACATGGTCTGCTAATAAGGAGCTTTGACCTTTAAGGCACTATTAATATAGGAATTACTTGGTAGTTCTCCCACTCTTTGAGATATCAAACATACCTAAACGGACCGTTGATAATGACCTATTGGAGAGAAAGGGTTTGAGCCTTCCCAATGCAATTAGGGATGCCTATAGCTTCTGTCCAAGCATCCTATGTGACCTAAAGTCATTCACAAATAAGCACATCAACATGCCAAGAAAAATGGAGAAAACAAGCAAAGGAAAGCTATTTACATCCTCAAGGATTTGGACATTCAAGGCCACCACGAAGCGGTTGATGTCCTTAAAGGTAAGGGTCTCACTAGTACATTTGCTTCGAGTTCACCGCATCACGAAGGGCACCCACTTAGTACCCTTAGTGCTAAGGGTAATACTAGGGAAGCACTCCAAGAACAAAGGCTGCAAAACATAGCCAAGTTAGGAAGAAGGAAAAAAAATATATTCTAATACGTAAGAATAAAGCAAGGCAAATTAGCAAAGCCTCCCTCGAGCACCTTCTAGAAAGGATGTTGGTTACAATAGGGAAGTTTACACATCCCACCCATAACCCATCATCATATACTTCAGAATGGCACTAAAGTAGCAATGCCCTAGTCAAGACTGCCCATTGAAGTATTATCGTTGAAGTTTGCCATCTAATGAAGATGCCACTAGTTGCCTTTATTAGCAAAAATGGTACAACATAACAAGCATGCCATAAAAAGGCAGAAGAGTTGCTTATAGGAGAGGTCATCTAAGGAACCCTCCAAGACCTCCTTGATCATATAAGCCTAAATAGAGATGGACTTGAGGGGCAATCTCTCAGTGGAAGACTAAAACAACTCTATGCTTTTTCCTTTGTAGCTTAAAATCTAGGTAGTCCTTTGACCGAAAAGAACCCTGATTAGCATGAAGATGCCTGTAATGGTAATCATCATCCCCCTTAGAGGGGAGTAGAAGGTGTTGGTGTCGTCCTAAAATTTCTGCATGAAAATCCTAAAGAGGCAATAATTAGTTGCCTTCCAAGCCCCGCAAACATCAATCATGGGCCTAAAGCCAACACACATCACCATTACCTTGATGGCACTGTGTAACCTCCCATGGATGTGGTCAATCTACTTTAGATTTTCATACCATTTGTCAAATTCTTAGTTCTGCAAAAGCAAAAAATAGATAATAAAGTATCCAAAACAAAAGCATACTGATCATTAAAACAAATCCCAAAAAATCAAGGTATGTCAAAAGAAAGAGCATTAACTTGTAAGTCATAAGAGAAGGGAAAAAGAAACTTGACACACCCTTTCAAATGATGGTAAAGATGTGCTAGTGTCTATCCTCTGAGTACGGTAAATTAGAGGTATCAACCCAACTATTAAGGGTCCAGGGCCTAATTCCATGCGTATTCTCTAACAACTTTTCACGACCTCAATAACGTAATAGGCAAGATTATGCATACTCATGGTTTACATGCAAATGACAAAACTTTAGTTCACAAAGTAAAAAGGTGAAATTCAAATTCCCTATGACCTACCCTGCAGGAATACAGCAAAACCAAAAACAAAAACTTGCAAAAACAATCAAAGAGCAAAAATTAAGTTTAAGTTTCATCCATAGTAATTCTCTACACACCTAGAATCATCCTAAACACAAATTTTCCGATCAGATCCTCTAAAATGGAGGTTTAAATAACCATACCTCACAATTCAACATTCCAGCTTAAAATGTAAAGAACTAAGTGAATATTGCTAAAATAACCAAGACAGGAGCAAGTAGCTCTTAAAGCTAACACAAAACTAGAGATTCTTGAGCATAGAGTAGCCAATTATAGATGTTTTCAAGTAGCTAGAATCAAAACAAGGAGTAAGAATAAAGAGAAGCAGCCATTGTAGCTATTGAAGCTGCTGCCAGGTGCAAATTTACGCCATTAATAGATTGCGGCTTGCCTAATCACGCTGCTACCGTAGGAATCAATCTAGAAGTATTTCTAATTATGTTATTGAGGTTTTATTTTAAAAATAGCAATTTGTTTGCCCAGATACCAGCAACATTAGTTCATTTGCATGAAACTCGACCACACAACCATGCAAAATAAATAGCGAGCACACCTTTTCAGCCCCTTCTCTCTATGACGGAGGTTTTAAGTAAAAGAAGAATTCCTTTCAAAATTTTAGGAAGTGTGAGACATTTAAGCCTCCAAATTTTTAAACAAGTATGAGACCTTTAAGCCTCAAAACTTTCAACAGGTGTGAGACCTTCAAGCCTCAAGACTTTTAAACATGTATGAGACTTTCAAGTCCCAAAACTTTTTTTACACGTGTGAGACCTCTAAGCCTTAAATTTTTAACAAAGTGTGAGATCTTAAAGCCTCCAAATTTTTTGACAAGTGTTAGACCTTCAAGCCTCAATTTTTTTTTTTTTACATGTGTAAGATTTCAAGCCTTAAAATTTTTTAACAAGTATGAGACCTTCAAACCTTAAACTTTCAAATAAGTGTGAGACCTTTAAGCCTCAAAATGATTTTAATAGGTGTGAGACCTTCAAGCTTTAAAATGCTTTTACAAGTGTAAGACTTCGGACCTCAAAATATTTTAACCTTATTTGTGAGCAAGATTTCTACTCATGAGGCCACACATAGACTGAACCTTTTTCAAACCCTTCCGTTTCTTACCATACTCTAAAATTTTCAACACTCTGCTTCTTAATGGGACTTGAGCACTTGAAGCAAGGCTTAGACCCCAAAAGCTCTCTTATATTCACTCTTATATGTATATCTATTCTACATGATATTACATACTTTGCCCTTCGTCCTAACGGCCTCTGCCAAAGTGGGGACTCTTGTAAGTACCAAATTGATACCAAGGGGATTTTAGACAGATTGCATGCTTGCATTTCCAGTGCTTTATCACGCAGTGATGACAATTTCTAACCCACCGAGGGTGAAACAATATTGTACTTGAATTCAAACTGCCAGTCCACAAATAAAATATTTTATCATGTCAAAAAATACTTAAAAATTTTTAAAAATATTTAAAAATTGAAGAGTTTCAAAAATAACTACAACAAGGCAAAAACCTTAAGATTTTGCGCAATATGATAGCATGCGGGCATGAACCCAGGACCTTGGGAATGAGTGAGTGAGATAACTAGTCGGTTGGCGCATTGCCTCACATTCGAACTCTCATAAAAAATTTACTTAAGGTAGATTACTGTTGCTTGCAGTGTGATACATGTAGTGGTTGGGTCTCAACTGTAAGTTCAAGATGCTTCACAACTGCCGCAGAGAAATAGAGGCTACCATGGGACTGAGTGCATGCCACTAGGTTCTACCTTGCTCACCACATCATGGGTTCCATATGTTTTGTATTTATGAGATCACTTCAATCAAGCTAATTGGAAAAGACACAGCATCATTATTGGTAATTAATCAATTTTACCTATGTTTAAGAAAACTTGATAAACAAAATGATTTGATTTTGGCTCTTCATTTATAGTTCGCTAGGTGAGGTTGCGTTGCTAGCTCTATAAAAAGGGAGCTTCTACCTCTTATTTGGAACAGAATATTCTGCCCAAAAGGCAATATTTTTTCATTGTTCGATTCCCAACCGATACAATTTTGGTACCCTTCATGCTTGATTTAGCTTTGAAATATTCTCTAACTTAGGGAACCTATGCGGGTTATGTGTGTTTATAGGTAGTAACACCATAAGTGTTGACCTCGAAGCTTTTAGAGCTAAACTCGAAGCCTCATTAGGAAGAGATAAGGAGAGATTAAAGGAAGTTGAAATGAAGTAGAATCGTGACACTTACCCAGCTGAAAGTACCAGGCAAAGAAACTGCAGGAATTGAGACAAGGACCTAGCATGAGTCAACCATGCCATGTAGCATGATCATGCCACGTCAGATTTCAATGAAAAAAAATATGTTTGGAGATAGAAATGTGGCATTGTTAGTCTTGCTAAGTGGCACCACTGTGCCATTATCAAGGCTTCTTTGTAGTTAAATAAATTTTAGGTTAATCAATAGCATCTTTTTGCTACATTTAGGGTTTTATCTACGTTTAATAGGTTTTCTCGCTCAAGCACTCCCTTGTAGCCTTAATATTCAAATAATGAAAAGTTTAATCTTTTGATTTGATTTTGCTTTCTTTTGATTGCTCTTCTTTATTTAATGCTCAATCTCACTTTCTCCCCCCTAAATCAATCGTAATTCTCTATTTTTATTCAACAGAATCCCCTCCAAAAAAAAGAGTTTTGAAAAAAAGAGGGTAAGAAGGGATTAATGACTCACCATTATACATTTTGAGTCTCTGCTCCACTTCTCATAATCCTAGTCATCCCCCCTTCTTTTTTTACTTCATTTTAATCTCTCTATTCCTATACTGTTCTACAATTTCTACAATCTCTAACTTGAAAATCCACATCAAAAATGATTGAAAACAGTTGATTATTGCCATTGGGTGCATTTGGATATTACAAAAGCAATTTTCAAGCAAGGATTATCATTTTGAGTTAATAGATTTTATGGGTATTTCTCTCTCACTTTCTTTATATTGCTTCATTAGAATAGTTATTTGTGGCTATTAGAATTATGTTTTTTTTCTTTTGTGGTGATCAAGTTTGAGATAAAATTTGGGATGTTGTTGATGAGGCCTCATAGAACTCTTCAATCACCTTGCGTGTTTTGTGTGCTATTTACAACTATTTGATCTTGAATGGTGGATTACTTGATTTCCTTACTTAAGATTAGTTTAGATTATTAGTAGTAGGTATAGCTTAATGTTATCTTTTGTACTATTTGAGATGCTCATTAGTGGTTAGCCTAATTTAGTAGACCATTAGAACATGGTTAGTTTCATAGCGTTAATCAGCATTCTTAAATACAAACTAAGTCACAATTGGTGTGAATTACCTCTGTCCTTTAGGAGGATATTCCCTTTCTTCACAAAAATTATCAACACTATTTTGGTGTCCTTATTGGAGATGGAGGCATTAATTTGCAATTAATTGTGCCTACATTGCTTGTAAGTAATTGAGTCTTGCCTTTCCTGAAGTGAAAACCCTTAAAATCAAAAAAAATTAAAATCAAAAAAGTGGTGAACGAGTATGTGGATTAGATTTAGTTACGAGAGATTAATCTGCATTAAAATTGCTAATCCCATATTAAGGTTAATTAATCTCTCACATTTGACTTGGAACCAATGTAAGAAGATAAGAGGCATAATCACCACCTCCTCCTCTCCCAAAGAGTTTAAACCAAAATTTCTATGCGCATAGGTCCCAAACGCACCTTGTTTAGACTCCCAGAAATCAGAGAGGATGTACGATTTGAGTATAGACCCCAACATACCACCATGCTCCCCAGATTCTCTGGTGTGAAGATGCTTATTTGTTTCTCAGCGAATTTGAAGAAGTATATAATCTATGCTGAACTTCCCAAATGTGCCACAAGATATAGTGAAGTTGTGTTTCATCCCATTTGCTTTAAAAGACCTTGCCAAGAAATAGATGCCAAGCCTCCTCACAAATTCTATCTCTGCATAAAATGGTTTTTGTGCATATTTTTGAGAAAATACTTCCCCAATGGTAAGGTGGTCAAATTAAGGAAGGAAAATAACCATTGTGTGTTGCTTGATGAGGAATTACTTTAGAAGTATCTCAAAAGGTTAAAAAGTTGTTGGCTCAACACCCCCATCATACATAAAGCAATGACGTTTATGCCAAACTATATGAAAAGGGATTTGGCCAATCAATTCAGACCATGGTTTAGTCCATGTCTCAAGGGGGATTTCTAAATAAAAGCGAAATCAAAGCTTGGACTCTCTAGAGGACCTTTTCGAAAAAACCGTACAATTGGAGACCAATAGATAGAGAAAAAGCGAGAATGCATGCAGTAACTGACACCACTTATATTGATACACAATTTATCACCTTAAAAAACATGCTCAAGGGTTAGTATTGTCACAACCCCCCAAGAAATACTCCCCCTCCCCCAATGGTCTTATGCTTGCAATGTCAGGCTTATGACCACATCCTTAGTGCTTGTCCACTATTCGCACAATAATTGGCCATGGGCTAAGAGCAACTATAAGTCAATACAGCCTTTTAAAGGCTGAAATTTGACCCCTATTCCTTGCATTCAATTTGGGGTTGTCTAAGCACCATTACATGTCATGGACCACCCCTAATATTTTAATGCTTAATGCTTAAGATGGTGGTTTCTAAGAAAACACCACTTCTTCTTATTCTTCTCATCAAAGGCCACCACATCAAGAAGCATATAATGCACTTAAATAGCCTCTTCAATAGGATATTGGTCAATCATATCCCCTCCGGTTATAATGAAATTGACAAAGTGACAAAGAAAGTGAATATATGGAGAGAGTGATAAGAAAGATAAACGACTCTCATTAGAGGATGATGAAGACCATAAGTGTATAATTTGCTCAACTTGTTATATTAAGTAGGTATAGAGGGACTTTTCCTAGTCAAGTCAAAACGCAAGTGGGGGTTTTCTTCTTCTTCCTTTGACCTTAATGACATGCTTGCTTTTAGGTCGGGGGTGAAGGTTGATGTACATGTGGCTAAAAATGATGTGAATGTATTCCCTCCACCATCTTATGCTCTTCCTCTTCCTAAGAATGTGTTTCTCGTGCTATTCCCATTTCATCTAATCCCCCCCTTTCTAAGGATGTGAAAGAACCTAAGGACGATAAGTCTTTACTTATGATCGACTCTACATTCTCTAAGGCCACTCCTACTTCTTCCTCAATGGCTTCCAAGCCTATTCCCCATTTCCCAATTGACTTAAGAGGAAAAAGGCCCAATCCTAGGTTGATAATTAAGAGAAACTATCTCCCAAATCAAGATCAATATTCTCCTCCTTGACGTTCTTAAAAAAATGCCCCCTTATGCCTGTTTTCTTAAAGAATTATGCACTATCTGGTAGGCCAATATTAAAAGAACTGACTCGGTCATTGAACCAGTCGGTCGAGTGGGTCAATGGGCTAACCGTTCAAATCGTTTGGGCTGGAGTTGGACTGACTGAACCAATTTGCTGTTGAACCATATTTAACCTGCATGACCTAGTGACCTAATAAAAAAATTTTCCCTATATTTCCTATAATCGTCTTTCTTATTTTGCCTACATCACACAATAAAAGCAAAATATTCACATTTCATAATTTATAAAATGACATCCAGCAATACCCAAATATTACTTCTAGCTAGGAAAAGTCTAAAACATAAAAAATAAAATAGGCATAAGGCCTGGGCCAATGCAAAGGCTAAATTAATGGGGTTTTATTTCATTGATGATTTATGAGTAGGACCCAACCTATTTATAAATTGAGAAAACTCTAGGACCACTAGCTGGACGGTAGTAAAGTGGAAATGGAAACATCAACTCATCTTACTCTACTATTCCTCTCCTCTCTATCCTTTTCCTCTATAATTCAAGCTGTTGTAAGAATGGTTCTTGTTCTTCTTCTGGTTGTCTTTCTCTATTTAATTGCTATGGATATGAATTCCTAAAGAATAAGTTTTGCAAGGCTCAAGGCACCGCAAGCTCAAAGCGCAAAGGCTATGCCTGGCCCTGATTCCTGAAGCCCTATGGTCAAGAGTGAGAAAGCAGAGAGCTGAAACTCGAAATCTCAAACTCAAAGCAAGGTAGCAAGCAAAGAAGGAAAAAGAGATGGAGAAGGTGACACATATTACCTTGACAACAGTCCGGCGACAGTGGTCGGCACCAGAATCTGAAGCCGATGACAGAGAGCAGGGCATAGAGGAGGGAGGGTGAGTGGCTAAGGTTATGAGATGCCAGAGTAGTATGTAAAATTTGGAACAAGCCTTTTATTTGAACTGGGAATGTTCTGGCCAACTGTGGGCCGGTCCGTTTGACCAAGTCAGCCGGGTCATTCGGGTTTGGTCGGTTTTCCCTGGTTCGATGGACAAAATGATTCTGGTCATTTTTTGACCCGCTGCCATAACCGGCTCCAACTGATCTGATCGGTTGGTCCGGGCTTATTTTAGTAACATTGAAGTGGGCCACTAATATACCTAAGAAAGCCTTTTTGAGCCTATAATGTGAGTTCAATCATTTTTAATCAAGTTTCCATCAAGTATAAGGATTCGAGTGCCCTACCATATCAATTGTCATTGATGATCACAACATGCATAGGGCTTTACATGACCTTGGTGCTAGTGTAAATGTCTTAAACTTTACAAGTTTTAGGGGTAAGGGAGTTTAAGCCTGCTAAAATGGTCCTTTTTATTGGTTGATCGCTCCATAAGCTACCTAGAGGAATGGTAGAGGATATGTCAATTAAGGTAGGGGAGTTCATAATTCTAGTCGACTTTGTTACATTGAAGACCAAGATTATTATTTGTTTCGAGAATAAAAATATCAGTAATCCTTGGTTATCCATTCCTTGCTACGTCTAATTCTCTCTTTAATTGGAAATATGACAATGGAGTTGAATGTATTTGATCTATAAAAATAACCCATGGGATTTGGTGATATGGAGCACTATGTGACTTTTCTTTAGAAGGACTAGACTTTTACCATGAAGAGGAATTAATTTCGTGTGTGTGTGAGTCATTTTGCATGAAATATGATCCCAAATATAACACTTTTGCATTTGATAAGTAATGTAATGACTTGTTGCATGCATCTATTCTTGCATCCATGTCCTCATCTACCTCTTCATCTCACGAGGCACCACCTCATATGCCCTTATCCTCATCATATGAACTGAAGCCCCTCCGCGATACCCCCAAATATGCTTTCTTGGGTTCTCATGAGCCTTTTCATATGATAATTGCTAATGATTTACACCCATACCAGGAGACCCAAGTGCTTAACTTGCTTAATGAAAACAAAGAGGCTTTGGGGTGGAACTCAGGGGACATTAGAGGCATTAGTCCTATGATTGTGCAACATAGAATCCACCTTGAGGGTAATGTCAAGCCTTATTGAGACCAATAAAGAAGGCCCTACCTAACAAAAAGTGGCGATGAATGAAATTCTTAAGTAGTTGGATTATGACATTAGTTATCCCATCCTAGACAATGAGTTGGTTTGTCCTATCCTAGTTGTTCCTAACAAGACTTGTATCATCGCGATTAAGAAAAATAAGGATGAACATACTCCCGTAAGAATCCAATCAACATGGAGGGTATACAGTGATTATTAGAAGTTAAATGCCATCGCTAGAAAGGATCATTTTCCTTTTGCCTTTTTGGACCAAATGTTAGAAAGATTAGCTAGGCAAGCTTTTTATGGATGGATATTCTGGCGATACTTAAGTTCCTATTGCCCCTTAAGAGCAAGAGAGTACCACATTTACTGAACCTTTGGACACTTATATCTTTATAAGGACAAATGTTAGTCTTTGCAATGCCCCTACCACATTTCAAAGGTGTACGATTTCTATATTAAGTGACTCAATTGAGTAATGTTTGTAGATTATTCAATGATGGTTTCTCCATTTACAGTAACTCCTTTGATGATTGTCTGGCTAACTTGGGAAAGGTTTTAAAAATGGTGTCGGGATAAGCATTTAAGCCTTAAATGGGAAAGATATCAGTTCATGCAAAAAAAGGAGAATTGTTTTGGGCCATATCACCTCTCATAAGGGGATTGAGGTAGAAAAGTGAACCCCACTTATGTGAAACACATATATTTATTCCTTAGACATGGCGATTTTTATCAGCCGTTTATTAGCGATTTTGACATTGCTAAGCCCTGTTCCTCACTCCTTCCAAAGGATTTGCCACTTCACTTCTTTAGGGAGTGTGAAGTGGCATCTACAAAGGTTAAGGAGAAGTTGAACACCACCCCCAACTTACATCCTCCCATTTGGAGAGAACAATTTGACCTTATGTCTATTGTGCCCAATTATGCTATAGGGGTAGTTTTAGATCAAAGAATTGATAAAATGCCCCATGTCATTGACTATGCTAGTCGTATATTAAATAAAGCATAGGTAAATGACACCATAATTGAGAAGGAGGTTTTATCGATTGTTTTTGGTTTTGAAAAGTTTAGGCCCTACCTAATAGGGTTTTATGCGGCTATTTTCATTAACCATGGTACTTTGAAACACCTTTTTGATAAAAAGAAAAAAAGTATGCTAAATATAGACTTATTTGATGGATCATGCTATTCTAAGAGTTTGATTGTGAAATTAAAGATAAGAAGGGTGCCAAAACCTTGTTACCAGCTCTCTGCCAAGAATTGTGATTGATGATGCCTATAAGTCTCCTATTGTTGACTGTTTTCCTAATGAACAACTATTTTGGGCTCATGTGAGCTATGGTGTGCTAACATTATCAATTACTTAGTCAACAGTGATATGACAAGGGAATGGACCAAAGATGATAGAGCACACTTTCTTGTATTGGTTAGCTTTTTCATGTGGGATGACCCCTATTTGTTCAAGCATTGCCAAGACAAAATCATAAAAATATGTGTGCTCGATGATAAATTCTTAGCGTTCTATCCTTTTATCATGATTATGCATGCAAGAGGCATTTTATTCGGAGAATGACTGCGTCAAAGATTCTTTAATGTTTTCTATCGGTCGACCTTATTTAAGGATGCCCATGAGTATTAGAAGAGATGTATTTGCTATCAACAAATACGTAAACTTACTATGAAGGATATGATGCCCCTTAAACCCAAAATTGTGGTGCATATGTTTGACATTTAGGGAGATAGAATTCATGAACTGTTCCCAAACTCGTTCAGTAATGAATATATACTTTTGTAAGTATACTACATGTTCAAGTGGGTCAAGGCAATCCCCACAAGGACAAATAACATAAAGATCATCATTAGATTTTTAGGAGAGAATATATTTCCCAATATACAATGCCTTGTGCTATCATTATTGACCAAGGAACTCATTTCGACAATAGGTCCTTTGATGCCTTCTTAAGGAGGTACTCTATAATCCAACACCATGCTACCCATTATCATCCCTAAACAAGCGATAAAGTGGAAGTGTCTAATAAGCAATTCAAGTAATTATTAGAAAAGACATGTTAAAAATAGGATGGATTGGATGGACAAGTTAGTGGATGCATTATGGGCTTATAGGATGGCCTTCAAAACCCCTTGGGCTTGTTTACTTATCGGGTGTGTATAGTCGTCCTTGTCACTTCCCCACTGAGGTTGAACATCGAGCTTGGTTGGCAATTATGATACTATACTCTAATTTGAATACTAGTAGAGAGGAGAGGGGGCTTAGTCTGATTGATATAAAGGAAATTGGGGAAGCCTATGATAACATACGATTGAGCAAGGAGAGAGCTAAAACATTTAATAATAAGTGCAAAAATTAAAAAGAGTTTTCTCCCAAGCAAAAGGTTCTCCTCTATAATTCTAGACTTCACCTATTTCCCAAAAAACTTAGGTCTATGTGGACCTGCCCCTTTATTGTTGTTGGGGAGTTTACACTTCGTGCCACTGAGATTAAATACCCCATCAAAGATTAAATATTTAAGGGAATTAGAATAGGTTGAAGCGCTTTCTAGAGATGTCAGGGGAAGGGGATGTGGAGTGTGTCTTGCTCCTTGAGCCTCACTAAGCTTGAGAGTTAGAAGTTCCACCCTCTTGTATGTACATGAATATGGGTGTGTTGTGTGATTTTTGGGGAAAAAATGAGAAAGCTAGAAAAAGAAGAAGGAAAGAGGAAAATAAATGAAAAATAAAAAGACAGAAAGAGAGTAAGTGAGAAGTTAGATAAAATACTGACAAAGAAAGGAGAGGGCATAAAAAACGAAAGGACTAAAACATTATAAGAAAAAAAAAGAGAGAAAAAACAAAAGAGAGCTTTGAAAGGCATTTTAGAAAGGACAAACCGTTACCAACTTCCTAATTAGAAAAGCTAAGGAAGAATACTTGAGCAAAGAGTTAGCGTAGAGTGGCCATGCCACGTGTAATGCATGACCATGCCAACCCCCTCTAATTTAGGCCAACAGACAAAGAAATGACATGACGGATTCACGCCACGCCACACAACTGTGCCACCAACCTTCAGTTGGAAAATCGTTTCCAGAGATTTGGCATAGGTTGTACATACCACACGGCACACCAGTGCAAGGCACAATTTCTATGCAAAATGAGGTCAAACCCTTCTTCTAACTTATTGTTGGACCTTTATTGTCCTCTTCTCCTTTCATTTGTACCTTCAACTCCCTCGCTTTCCACTTAAACCCCCACAATTTTCTCAAATTTCTCCTCAAATTCTTCAGATTTCTTCATCCCCAACTTTTCTCACAAAAATTTTACTAAATTTCACCCTAATTCTTTCACCTATCTACTTACGTTCTCTCTCTAAAACCCTGATCACCATTGCCAAGTTTGAAGGTAGTACAGGGAGTAAGCTCCCATCGAACCTCAAATTCATCACCTATTCAAGTTTTAAGGCACTATATTAGTAGTTCGTATGCATAAAAAGCAAAATTTTCGTCATCCCCCACTCTCTGATTCAACACCATGGGCAAGAAACATCTGGGTGGGCCATCTAACTAGCCTTCTAACCCCAAGGAGGCCTATAAAGATTTCACTCTCTCTAATCCCACTACCAAGACGAGTCAAAGTAAAGCTGATGCCCATCTATTATTACTCCCACCTACCAATAGAGGCTTATGATTTAAAAATGAAGAGCAAAGGTAAAATCCATTTTGTCTCCCACCTAGCAATAAAGGTTTGTAATTTGTGAATAAAGAGGCAAAATTCTGAGATATTAACATTTACGCTTGTCTGCGAACCAAAATATTAGCAAAAGGATACTTTGAGAATTTTAGGATTGTTGGATAATGTTGTGTTTTTTCTTATGAACTTAGGTTGGCTTCAATTTGTGAACTTGAAATATAAGGTTTATGATAGATTGGTACTTGAATTTTTAAGCTCCTTACATGTTAAATGAGATGGGAATTGTACGGGAAATGACATGTTGATCAAGTTTCTCATGTTTAATGATGATGTGAATATGAGCTTAAGGGATTTCAATGAAACTATTCTCTTCCCCGTGCATAGTCATAGGTATAGGGATCCTCCAAACACTACTTGGAACTCCATCCTTGCTTGGCATAGTGTCACTTATGCAAAACCGAAAGTCTATCATGACTAATGGGCTAGACCTTACATCTTTGAATCGAGGCCAGCAAAAGCAACCAACATATGTAATATTAATATTTGGTATCTCGAACACCTTAATGAATATAGTACTTAGGCGTCGTGATAGTCAAAATATGTGTAGGAAGATCAAATTGATTACTATAAGTCTTAAATAGCAAGCATGTGGATATAGGTTCCTTTATGCTTTACTACGTAGTTGAAGTTGCGAAAATCAATGTGATAGGTGTAGGGGAATTGTCATGACAATGGCTAAGCGTCCAAACTTGAAAAGAAAATTAGGCACTTTAGGGGTCTATTTTCTAAGAGGCGGTTTGGATATAACCACCTTGGGGCACATGACTATTATTAACACTAATAGGGGTACACCTATGATAAGAAAATCCTATTTAGTTCCCTAATTTTGGAAGACAGCACTTGCGAATAAGGGAAACTTGTCTATAACAGGTGGCGCATAGTAAGCCCAAGAAGAGATGCTCTAACCAGTGGAAAAGGGTGATATTAGTGGAGATGCAGGTAAGGATGATGAAGGTAATGATGTTAGCGGAAAGGAAGAGCATAATCAAAAGAACCACAACAACCGCACCGGCAACCCAAATCACATATGGTGAGGCATTCTTACCATCATTTTCTAATCTAACCTGAAGTGGCTTGCTTGCATTCTGATTATCATAAAATGAGACAAGATGTGAACCACATGGCCAACCGGGTGGATTTCTTGGATGACAGGATTTATTACTTTAGGGGTTATGTGTCCTGGTAAGAGGAAAGGAGATTACAAGATCGAGGAGAGAAGAAGAGAAGGCAACTGGAGAGGCTAGGGAGTTGAAGGAAAGGAGAAGGAATAATGAGATCACGTCGCGATGAGCAAAGGCACTATGGTAATAAAACTAGATGCTCTGCATGTTTATAGGCAACTAAGGGAGTTCATCATTCCCTTCACCATTCCCTCCACCATTATGGTCACTACTTGGGCCGACAAGTCCCAATGAGGTGTGAGTTGCATCCCCCTTCCCACCTTACCTTCCTGATATGTGCTATTTGTGGAGGAACTTGTATGTTTTACATCATATTACAGGGGGTACCTCATGTAAAGGTAGGTCGCATTAGTTCCTACTCTTTTATTTATTGTCTCTTATGTTCCCCCATCACTTGGTTTAATATGATGATATCATTTATGATTTGAGGCATAGGCCATTTAAGGAGCAATTTAGTTGTCGCGTGGTCCTTGTGTTAAGATGAATTTATCATTGGGATTTGTATGTGTTCATTGGGCTCCTTAGATTGACAATGTATGTAGCTTTCATTTAGGATAGACATTGCATTTGCATTATATATATAATTTCATGAGAGTTATCGTCCTTTCCTTCCTTCCCTCTTTCAAGGTATCTCCTCCTATTTCTTTTTAATACTCTTCTTTTTCTTTATTTTTGCTTCATTTGTGGCTTATATTCTCACGATATGAACATTTTGTATTTTAAGTGTGGGGAGAGGAGGCCAAACCAACACAATTTTTGAAAAAAAGAATGGAAAAATTTTTTTGAGAAAACCAAAATGATTTTTTATGTTTGTAAAGACTGTGTGGTTTTAGGAGGGGTATGCAACTTTGGTTGATACTGATCTCTTGTGACTTGGAAACAAATGGCATATAGTTAGTGTGTGCATGATAGGTCTTGGTGTAAATTTATGTCAACTCATGCATCATTTCGAATCCTAATAAGTGAGTGCGAGTGTAATGGGTGAACTTGTGAGGTTTTTGAGCCACGGTAGATCACTTCATCACATGTAGTCTCGTACCTTCTTTTATGAGTGGCTCTATAATGATCGATATTCTCTAAAACCTAACGTAACTCTCTGTGTGATTGCATATCACGTTTCTCTGCATGATTGATGAAATGACAGTTATTCTTTGTGTGATACAGAAACTATAATAGCTCAGATGAACCTACAATGATTGCAAACCCTGTGGTAATCCTTTAAGCCTTAAGTCAATATCTTCATTATAAATAGCTCTTTTTAGCCCTTGGCCAAACATATCCTCCCATTACCTAAGCCAAGACTTAAGGAGCCTCATTTTGAGAGGCTTTGGTGCTTCGTTTATCGATAAGAGTAATTGATGGTATTGCAGAGTGTCTAACAAGGTGATGATAACAACGAGAATAAAAACATTTTCCTCCTTTGTTTTGAGTAATAGTTGTGATGTCTCCTAATAGACTTGAGTTGGAATATACATGTTTGTTATGACTTATCATGCCAAGTGCTAGTTGTGTTACATAAAACTTATAAACAAAAAAATGAAAAAAAAATGAAAAATAATGCCAATTGTCATGGTTTCTTTTCTTTGGTTTGACCCAACTCATTTCACCTAGGGACATTACGGGGATATTTGGTTTGATCTATAATTGAGGTGTAAGGTTGGTGTCCCGTGTTAGTTGGTGGGCTTGTGGCTTCTTAGCTCTTCGACTATGTAGCTCCTCATTTTCCCAAATTGTTTGCCGATTCCTTACCCTTTACCTTGAGCCTCATTACCAGCCTTGTTAAGTCGTCTAGATTGTTAACATGCATTTGCATCCACGTCATACAAAATTGAGAGTTTGGCCAAGCCTATGATAAGGTGTGTTATTAGGAATGAGTTCAAACCCAAACTTTACCATTTTTCAAACACATGAGATGAGAGTTCTACTTTACCGAACATGAGGTTACCATTTGCTTGTTCATCATTTGAGTTATTAGTTTTGGTGTGTAATTGTCACCTATGAGGATTGGGACTCTTAAGTGCGCATTTTATGAATGTGATATGAGATTCTTTATTACTTAGGTGATTTGCACATTAGAAGTACATTTTCGCCCTTTTGATGTTGCTTTGCAAAGATTTGGAAAAACTCAACAAAACATTTTTCATTTTCCTTTCTCTTTTCTTTTTCTTTTATGAGATTTTCTAAGTATATCCTCTGTAAACCCTATAGGACCACACTTGTCTGCTAAGGGGAACCAAAGGGTTCAAGGGCTTGTTGCTCATACTAAATCCAACCGTTGTGCCTACTATAAGGTGGCTTCCTCTTGTTTTAAGTGTCAGAGTATTTGCTTGGTTCCTAGACGATACAATTTTGTTACCATAGATACTTCATTTAACTCCTAAATAAACTTTAATTTAGGGAGCTTACACGTGTTACATGTTTTGTGGGTATTCAAATTGTGAGTGTTAACTTCGACATTTTTGAAGCTAATTTCGAAACCTAATTGGGAAGAAAGAGACAAGAAGAAATTAAGGAAGTTTATATAAAGAAGAACCGTGCCACTCACCTAGCTAACTGTGCTAGGTTAAGAAATTACAGGAAATTAAGTCAGTGACTTAGCACAGGCCAACCGTGCAATGTGCACAACCGTGCCATGTTAGATTCTATCAAATATATATATATATATATATATGTTCAGGGGACAAAAAAGTGGCATGATCATCTCTTTCCATGTGGCACGACCGCGCCACTATTAAGACTTCTTTATCTTTAAACAAAGTTTAGGCCAATCAATAGTATCTCACTACTTTTTAGGGTTTTATCTACCTTTAGCAATTGTTCTCTCTCGAACACTCTCATGGGGGCTTATTGTTCAAGTAATAAAAAGTCAGTCTTTTTATTTGATTTTGCTTTCTTTTAATTGTCGTTCTTTAGTTAATGCTTAATATGACTTTCTCTCTCCAAAATCAATCAAAATCCTTTGTTTTTGTTCAGAAAAATCCCCTCCAAAAATGGTGACTTTTAATAAGAAGGAGGGTGAATGAGGATTAAAGACTCACCTTTAGAGGTTATGGGTCTCTAATCCACTTCTCACAAACCCAATCATCCATTTTTTCTACTTCATTTCAATCTCTCCACTCCCATTTTCTTCTCTAGTGTTTGCAATCTCTAGCTTGAAAAATCCACATCAAAATATAATGATTATTGCCATTGGGAGCATTTGGGAGACTAAAGAAGCAATTTTCAAGTAAGGATTTTCATTTGGAGTTTATAGATTTTATGTACGGGTGTTCAAAACTATCTGTAACCAAAAAACCAAACTAAAAAACTGCGAACCAAACTCGAAATCTTGGGTATTCAAACCAAAATATTAAAAAGTTTTGGTTTAGGTACCTAAACCGATAAATTTTTTTGGTTTTTGGTTTGGATATGGTTTAGATATTTTGTAATTTTGGGTACAAGAAAATCTAAAATTTTTTTTAGTTTTTTTCCTAAAAACATTTTTTAAATTTTCCCTTCCCTAATGACTTTCTAAGTGAAATATCCCCAAGCTCCAATAAGACAAATACTTCCACTTTGTTGCAGTGTTTTTGTTTGGATGTTTACGCCCTCTAGAAGACTTGTTGCATCTGGACAATGAGATGGGCATGATGTTAGTAAGCTTATGCCTAATGGATGTATGAAGTCATTGAAATGTGAATAGTAGTAAGGTACTGTGTAATATTGCCACTTTGTGTGATAATATCAAGCATTAATTGGCTCAACACGGCAACGTTTTTATAGCATAAATTGCAATAGTTATGGGTACAAAAAATTATTAGACAAATAGGGAAAAATCATTTTTAAAGAATTAGGTTATTGGGTAATCGAAAATCCGAACCTAGACATTTTGGGTACCTGAATTTCAGTACCTGAATATTTCGGTTTGGATACGGTTCACCATTATACTGACCCGAAATTTCGAGTACCCGAACCGAAATCCCTTTTGGCTCAACTACCCGAACTATGAACCCTCCTAGTTTTATGGGTATTTCTCTTTCACCTTCCTTTCATTGCTTTTATTAGAATAGTTAGTTATCAATATTAGGATTATGTTTTTGCCTTTAATTGTGATCACATTTAAGGGAAATTTAATATTGTTGATGAGGCCATGTCTAGCCCTTTCGATCACCTTATGTGTTTTGAATCTTGTTTGCAACTTGTTGATCTTGAATGGTAAATTATTTGATTTCCTTGCTTAAGAGGAGTTTAGCCTAGTTTAATAGGCAATTAGAATAGGGTTAGTTTCATAGTATTAATCACACTTTTTAATAAAGATCTAAGTCACAGTTGGAAAGCTCTTTTTCTTTTTCCTCTTCTTCTACTTCTTCTTCTCCTTCTTCTTCTTCTTATTCCCCCATCCCCTCTATTCACAAAAAACAGTTTCAGGAAACAAACTCTACCAAAATCTTCCCTTAAATTTTTTTTAAATTAGACTAGCCTTCATCCTACCACAATACACTTCAAAAGAAGAATCAAGCGCACATTTGCTTCGCCAATTTCTCAAATCAAGGAAGACCCAGAGAGCCAATAACCAAAGACAACAATCTATTAAAGGTTTGTTTAATTTTAGCATGCATAACTATGCTTCTCTTTGATCCCCCAAGATTACTTGTTTAATGTTGTAACGCCCCATCCGAGAGGAGGCAGGCGCGTCACCGCCGTGAATATTCGATTAAGAAGACCCACAAGGCTCTCTAAACTTCTTAATCTTGATTAACCTATTAATAGGTGAGCACAGTGGAAGCTTATAACAAAACCTATATAAGGTTTGGGAGGGTAATTCTAAAACATGAATTTGCATATATACTTAAACCATATCTGTAATATTCTTATATATGTGCCATCCCAAAAATACATTCATACTTGTACCTATGAAACCTAATCCACAACATAGCATAAACAACATATGCATCCTCAGCTTCACTCTCTAAAAGGTGTATCTTACCTTAGCCCTGTTTATGCTCCTGTGGCTTTCTTTAGCTTACAAAAACCTGAAAAATGGTGAGGTCATGAGCTCTCCGAGCACAGTGAATAACCCTTGCCTTTCCCTCTTTTATAATTTGCACATTATTAGATTTGCACATAATCACATAAAACATATATCATAATGAATCAAAGCATAGCATCAAAACATAGCACATTTCATATAATGTGACATAAATCATGCTCATGCTTCTGAAATAGGAAATAAACTCATACCCTTTATATATACCATAAGATGGATAATTAGTTACCCTAGTCATACCTGTCCCATACAAGGTACGATTTAAGGATCATGGTTGTCACTTAAGTCCTTAAACAAGCTCCACTATTAGTTTATTCACTAAATTAACTATAATTATCCCATACGAACCATATCCTTTGGGTTCTTGATTCTCATTGGAGTCCAAAGGAAAGCAAAGCCTACTATGTCAAACTAATGACCCGTCTATAACCATAACTAACGCATTCATAAAAGCAAAGTTCTCACAACTTCACAAAATATTCCAAATCCAAGCTAAAACCTAGTTGCATAACATATCATATATTCTTAGCTAAACAAAGTTCTTTAACTTAGAAAAATCAACCCTTGACCTGCAGAAAGAACTATCACAAACCACAAGGGTCACAAACACATTCTGATAGACCAGATGATGCCTACTAAAGGTACCAACCAGGGACCCAATGCTCTAGAGTATATAGATTCCCTCAAATCACAAACTGTGGAGTCACATTCACAACCTGGAGAACCAAGAGCCCACACAGCTCCCAAACGACACAAACTGAGGAGTCAATTGGCAAACCAGTCATTGCCCACTCATAGTACCAACCAACGACCCACACAGCTCTAAACACAAAGGCAACTAGTTCTATAGCCATAGCTCTAGAACGCAACTGTAATAGCCCTAGGTAAGACATGACTTCTTTTCTCAAGAAAATGCAATTTAGTTATGTCATACTTTTATTACCATAACTTATTATCTTTAAAGAAACTTTTATTCACATCATATACCAAAATATAACCAAGACATAATCCAACTTTAAATAGTTTTCACAAACTTCCTATACTTCATCACATAATTGGAATATTTAGGAAGCTTAACAATGGCCTTTCAAGTAATCCATAATTACACTAAACAAGATAATTTAGTTCAAAAACTCATAACTCAAAGAATGCACATCCAATCTTCACAAATTTTTGCAGGAAATTGACAAATAATATATAGATTCTAACATAAAAATTTCAAGATTTTCTCTAGGTTTGTAAATCACAGAAATTCACACAATAAACTGAAATTATCAAAAATCTGGGAATTAACCGCAAAAATTTACAACTTATAGCATACATAACTAAAATTCACAAAAATTTACAAGAAATCACCCAATGTCATGAGGAATCTACAGCAATATTTTCATAAATTTTCTCCAAGAAGATCTTCAAAACAAATTAAAACAATAACCAAAACTATATACCGAAACATGGCAGCTTCAATGAAAAATTTATAGCTCCTAAAATACACATCCAAAATTCTTGAAAATTTATAGAAAATTTCTACGTATCATAAGATTCTACAGTAAAATTTTCAAAATTTTTCAAGCGTCCAATAATTAGAAAAATATTCAAGCAATACAAGAATTCTATTAAAATCTAAAAATTAATCTTGTTTTCTACCTTTTTTCCCATTCCAATACAAGCGATCAAACTAAATATCCATAGTTCATCATATATATAAACAAACACACAGCATATCTATCAATTTTCAACATCCACATAACCCAAAAATCACAAATAAACATGAAACTTTTAGAGTGGGTTTCTATCAATTGAAATTAATTTTCGAATCTATCAAACCCTAAAAACATCAAATTCATAGTTTTAACCTTCAATGTAATCCTCAAGTTCAAGCATAAATCCTTCAAATATCTTCCCTTAATCAGTTTTAGGTTGAGAAAAATAAGAATTACTCACCTGAATCTGCAATTAAAATCAAAATCCAATTGTCTTTTTCCTTCTTCTCCTCCTCCTCCTCCTCCTCTTCTTCTTCTTCTTCTTCTTCTTCTTCTTCTTCTTCGTCTTCTTCTTCTTCTTCTTCTTTCTCCTCTCCTCTCTGTGTGCGTGAAATATGTGTGTGTTTGGATAAGAAAAACAAAAGAACCCCCCCTTTTGATACTTATCACGTAAACAAAGACCCCCACTTTTGTGTTTTCTTTTTCCCTTTTTCTAAGTCATGTCTTCTTTTTGTTTTTTTGTGACTCATCTTTCCCTTTTCTGTTTTTTTTCTTTGTGGGCAAAAAAAGTCTTATAATAACTCAATAATCATTCCAAAACATAATATTAACTTAAAATATACACGTGCATCTAATAAAACACATAAAATATATGCACATAAATCACACATTTACACATTAGTCGAAGTCAGTGATTAGTTTTCTTTAAAAAAAAAATTGGGGTGTTAGAAATGTATATTATTTTTATGCATAAAATGACATTTGTTGACAGTAGAGTAACCACCCAATTTATTGCTTTTTTTACATTTTGATCCCTTTATAAAAATGGGTTGCTAATAAGGGCATGTTCGTTTCAACATTTTTTCCAACTGTAATTGCTTTCAACTGCTCTCAATCGCTTCCAACTACTAATCACTAATTCCAACTGCTTTCACTTGCTTCCAACTACTAACTACTAATCCCAACTACTCTCACCCGCTTCCAACAGCTCGTAACAGCTCACATTATTTTACACATGCTAATCCAACTGCCTCCCAGTTGCTCACAATTGCTAATCGCTAAGCACAATCACTCATAATCATTCCCAACTGCTCTCAACTATTGAGTGCTCCTTGCAACCCTAAAATGAATGGGCCCTAAGTGGTCACCAAACATTTTACACTACTTATTTTGATTAAATAAGACTAAAATGATTATAAAAAATGTACATTTTGTGTGGAACCAAAAAAATAAAAGTTGCAATGCATTCATTTCTAGTAGTTGTTGTTCTTAAAGTGGGCCGTCAATTGCTCATTTTCACCATCCATTAGACTGTCCATTTTTCGGAACTTGGTTAAGAAAGGGAATTGCGTATTTTCTACAAAATCATAGGGTTTTAGTTTTCCTATGAAATGTGCTGCAGACTCTAAAAATTAAAGCTCTAATCCATCGTACTATATAAGTCTATGGAACCACCACTTTGAGAAAGTCAATCCAATTGAACCACCACTTTGAGAAAGTCAATCCAATGTACCCTCCTCAAAAGAGGCCGATCTACAATGAGGAAGTGGTCAGTTGAGCCTCAACAGAGCCCCAGGTTGAACTTCTGCTCGGATCGTCACCACTAGGATGGCTGCTTTTAGTGTGAGTAATTTTAAATAGACTATAATAATGGAACATTCTAAGTAAAGGATGATAATGGACTCTCCTCTGAATGCATGGGCTATTCTGAATGGGTTATAGATGCGACAATTTGTATACAAAGAGTCTTATATAGTCTACAATACATGATGAATGCATTGATGATATTGATCATGGAAGATGCAAAGTAATTGACTTTACATGCACATGCAAGTAAAAATATATCTTTAACCTAAAACTCAAGACAAGCAACATAGCAAAACTAACATCTCAAGGGCCCTAAAGAGACTAACCAACAAAGCCTAATGGGTGGGTTGGAAGAGTCACAAAGGCATGCGAAAGGATCCAACTTACTGCTGGTCTCCTTCAGACTAGCCACTATCAATACCCAGCATCATGATGGCCAGTGCATAAGCTGCCAATGGCATTCCCTCACTACAGCTGGGTAAAATTCCAACCTAGTTGGGCTCTATCCTTAGGTAGTTATCGATGGGGCTAGAGTTTTGGGTCAAAAAGACGCACTAGACCAGGACTCGATCTTGAAAACGACTCTTAACTTACAAATAGGCACATGGCACGTCAATATCCGAGCAACAAGCACATGAAGGTTTGGTAAGGTTGAACGCGGTACATAGTAGAGTCGGTGGTCGTGCCTCCCATGCAAGCCCAATAGGAAGGGGGCTGTTTTTTAGCATCAAAGTAGGTGTTTTCGAAAGCCATATGATGGTACTCCATGGGGCATGGCCACAATTAGATTGAATTGGGTGGTACATTAAGGACTTGCGTAAAAGTTAGGGTACCATGTATTCCCAAGAACGTGCTACACTAGGGAACCCAAACACATTATTAATTGCTATTATGTCGAGCACATATGCATTCTGCCTAATTATCTTGAGTTGAAAACAAGGATTTAATGGCATTTATTTCTTTTAAGTTTCACCAACTTACTTGCGAATCCCCAGTGGAGTCGTTGCTAAAAGTGCCAATGATGGACAGTCGCTAGCACATTTATAAGAACTATCCAAATCCAATACCCCAAAAATCCCACCACTAGACGGGGTGTGGGGAGTCAGATATAGCGGCCTTACCCCTAAACTGTAAAATTACAGAGAGATTAGTTCCTATTGACCTTAGATTTAAAAATCATATACTACCAACTACTTCACATAAACGAAGCAGAGGAAGTTCAGAAAGGCATTTTACTTTGGTCCGTATAATCCAAGCTGAAACCTATAATATTATAAAAAATACCCTTATTCCTATCATATAAATCCATATAAATTGAAAGGCAAGCAAGGGACAATGGATGTAGATTTCAACGGATAATGGCCCCAAAAAAAAAAAAATTTCTTCTAATCATCTAAATGCACTTGATACTATGCCACATAAGTTTGCGTCTAAAAGTTGTCAATCATCTCCACTTTTGGAGATTGAGCCGTATCAGTTTCCAAATTCTAAAAGTCAAGATCATCGTCTACAGTTGATGACAACGATGATAGTTAGAAGGAATGATAGGATACTCACACATACCATGAAAGCCATCTATCCTAAGGATTATAGTGAAGAACTTAGATGCATATGGCATGGAAAATGGACGGTCAACAGCCAACAATGAGTTGATCGGGCTTCGTAGGGACCTCTTAGTGTATAATACTAAGCAGTGTATCATTCACGTCAGTAAGAAGGATACATAGCATAATGCTTCCAAGGCCACTAGGATATTCTCCTATGGTTTGTAGAGTTCTCAATACTATTGTTGTTGTAAGTAGCACTTAGCATGTGTTTGTTCAGTATATCATAGTGAAGCAACCTTCTTTTAAAGGATGAAATCAATAGTCAATGTATTAAGAGAGTTTTTGATGAGGTAATTATCAGGAATGCACCCGAACATGGGTTAAATACAAAAGACAAATATGAATAGTGAGAGGTCTATTGATATACCTTCACATTTAATCCTTCTTTCACCAATTTTCTCTATGCTTGAGAATTATTAACCATGGGGAGCCTACCTTCAACATGTAGATTGTATTTCTATTCTTACCCCTATAAGGCATAAGTTCTTATCAACTCAACCATATAAAAAACAATCAATGTGTATGCGCATTCTATCTTCCAAGATCAATTGTTAAGTAACTTTAGAAAGCATCCTAATCCTTCTACTGTGGAGCTCCTCCCTTTATTCTTCTTCTTCCTTAGGGAGTCATATAACCATACCTAAGTACCCAGAGTCTCTATATTGGTCTTCATATGGCAAGGTTTAGTAATTAGATTAGCCATATATAGAAATAAGTTACATGAACATTCCTTAATATTAGCTTTAACACCTTCTTAGGAGTTTCTTACCACTGAGTCTAATAACACATGTATTTATAAGCATTAACACTTTCAAAGTTACAATCATTCGCGCATATAAGCATATCTTCAATCAAAAGAACACAACTCCAATGCAATGTAAAGAATAACTTTAGTCATTTTATGTTTAACAAAATATGTTTTAAAAGTGCAAGAAAAAGTAATGGTTTCCAGCCTCTACTCTATCATCTTCCTATAGATCTACTTGCTTTATTGCTGGGCTGAGGAGCAAAATGTACGGTACAAAGGAAAAGGTGTCTTGGAGTTAACAATGTCAAAACTCTTTCAGCGTAATAACCTAATGCACTTTCAGTCGAATCATTAGAAGTATGTAGAAAAAAAGTGTTAAATATGAAAATCAGCACTTAGTGACCGATGGAATTCAATCGTGTAAGTAACGAAATAATTTGATCATAGCACTAACCCCTCAAATAGAGTACACACCCACTACCATATGTATACTAAACATTACATCAAATAGTCCATGACATCACACATAAATTGCACCTAGCCAACATTATATAAATTCAAATGCAACCACTTGGTTACAATCAATGATCGCAGGACCATGATATAATACCATTTGTAACACCTTGACTCCCTTGCGTTAATAGGCTTTTGGCTTCATTGAGGCCTGAAGCGATTAAATGAGATTAGGCAAATTTTTTCCCTTAGTTTTGGCGGGTAACTGCACATAGTTCACCTGCAACTTAACTATTACCTTAGGCTCATTGCTTGGCACCTATAATAGAAATATAAATAATCTTCAAAAAGAAACTAACAATCGAACGTTAGAGAACATATCAACCCCAAACACATCCACACGGTTTGTACACCTAGGCTATATAACCTGTGAACTTAAATATGAAAAGAAATGAAAAATATATCTCAATTGTTTATATAACTGGAGCACAAGGGGTTCCATCCCTAAATATTCAACTCCAACCAATAGAAGACAATTAAAATATTTAAATCTAATTATCAAGATGGTTGGCCCCCACTACCAATAAGAGCATGTAGATAATATGAAATGTGTGTAATACAGCTGCTAAACTCTTTAAAAATATGAACTAACTCACATTACATTATCTAGCTAGGAACCTGTAGCTCACAACACAAATGCTTCACAACAAGTATATAGAATCAATTAATGAAGTCACTCATCAAAAACTAAAACTTCGCTTGCTTTCTCCGCTATGTTCAAACCCAGAAAAGGGCAAATAGTGGATGAGAGACCACACATTCAAAGACAAAAATAAGTTGCAATTCAGCCATATACAAACACATGTATTGAAGAAGCACACATGTTAAAGAATCCTCTGAAAGCCTTGCGATTATGAGATTGACATGAGATTGTATGTTTTGATTTGAAGGAACATCTGTTATGGGTTACGATATATTTTATCATGAATATATAATTGCTTACATTCTATATGTATGCTTAATTAATCTCAAATAGCTCTCATAGCAAGTTCCTAGGTCATTCACTACCTCAAGCTTTAGGGTAGAGTTCAAGCACCTTGAACTCTCATCGTTAAGGATATTGACAGTCATATCGTAAATAGACCCTTGTCAGAATCATAAAATTACCAACATATGATCTGCACTTTAATTATATTAAAATGAATTTTATGATAATCTGATCAACCATATTAAATATGGAAATTGCGTAGCTGTTTGCTAAATTCAAAATTATTTAATTATATGCAACTCTGTGATGGGTATACATAGGTGAAATTATTACACAAAAGTAGTATGTTGTCAAATATGCTAAAATGGGCTGATTAAATTATTTCTAATTTAATTAACTAACGATCTTGCTAAATACCTATTACCTAATCTTCAAGAAGCAAAATTAACTTTATGATTTTTCTTGATATGATAGTTAGTTGCCTCTTGAAAAATTTAAAGAATATTCAAATGCATTTCAAATTAAGAATGGACCAAAAGCACTTTATTGAAAAGGATAGCTGTAATCAACTTTGCTAGGAATAGAAAGTCAATGCTTAGAAAGAAGCTCATCTGCCTTGTCATATAAGAAACGCAATGACTAGTATATTAACTGAACGCTAAAAGAGCTCTTCTCTAAGCCAGAAGAAGCCAAGAGAAGGCTGAGTAGCTATGGTGAAAATGGATGCCAAGTAAGAACCTTTAACTAGCTTATAGCCATTAGAGAGAAGCATCAATAGAATATTCTATTGGCATCCAAATGCTACTTCCTTTAGCATCCTCCAATAGTCTGATTCTCATTACCTATATAGAGACTTCGTTGAAGAAGAGAAATGCAACACACAAACACAAAGAGCTCAATTCTCATTCTAACGGTATTGCAGTCTTGAGTTAACAATTCAAAATCATTGCAATTTTCGTACAAATAATTATAATTCCTTGTGAGACAAAATGATTGGAAGAATCCTACTTATAAGCTAGATGGTTCACTAAGAGACTCATTCTTGTTAGGTGGGGATATAGAGAAATCACTTCAAGAGGTTCTTAAAGGGTGTGTTTTTGTCAAGGTCATCGTAGGGTGGACCCTGGAGTTGTATTATCATAGAGCAGATTAATACAAGTTGGTTAGATCCTACGAAAAGGTCCTCATGCAAGGGCACAACCCCATTGTATGGGTGAAGTTCATTAACAAACACCGGGTGCTTACATTCTGTTGTAGTCTTACTCTACTCAACTTCCTTAATCTCTTTGCTCAGTGTCCTTGATAGTATTATTTTGTGTTCTTAAGTTTGATATATTCTACTATAAATCGTGCTTGAAGTTTTTATCTTCTATTATCTTGTCCCACCCTATTCACTTCCATTTTAGGTAATTTAGCTTGCTTGGGACCAACATATGTACATAAAGTAGTAGTACTAACGCCATTAGCAACATTAGTAACCTGAGTCATGACAAAATAAACACTTGAGCCTCAAACATAGATTTTGGAGTAAGACATGGCATTTCAAGTTTAAACACTCATTTATCAGTTACTAGGGGTTGCATTTCTCCATATCTATGCTCAAATAAGTATCAAAACAACTTTCTTTCACTATAGTGGCTTATTTGGGTATGATATCTATTCTAGTACATCGAGTATTGGGATGAATACAGTATGTAATCAATACTTGGTTTCCCGGGAACTAGCTAAACTCTTAGAAGACTTACTCTCCTTGTCAGGATAGTACCAACCTGATATACTAGATTGATTAGGCATCTTGGTATGCTAGACCAAGTCATTCCATTACATCTTGATATGCTAGGATGCCAAGGTCTTATATACTAGATTGTATCATTTTAATAAACTAGATTGTTAATTCTAACCACAACAACTAACTAGGAAACCAAAATGCATTGGAAGTCCTGCGGTGCTAGACTTACTAACGTATAGAACAAAAAAACATTAAAAGACCTTGCACTTTCAACATATGCTTAAAATTATTATTTAGCAACTCATTAAACCTTTAACACAAGCCACTGGCATTTAAGAAGTGTTCATAGTGATCTTCTTTCATGAAACCATTTGATTTATACCTATAGCTCACGAAATGTATAAATATTCTAAAATAAAACATTCATCTTGGCCTCTCTTTGGTGTCCCAAAAAAATAACGATAACCCTACAAATTAGTTCAAAGAAAGTCGCACAACTTAAAACGATAAAAAATTGTCTACTTTTCAATTTAAGATAATAGATGTGTCATCATCACATTAGTTTTGCTAACGTAATTTGTTGTTAACACACTTTCTTTTATGAGGTAAATAGTATGTATACACCCTTCATATGCCTAACAAACATCAAAGATATAGCCTAATAGGAATGTCTACCAATAAATAATTCAATCTTGATGTTTTAGTGTTAAGAAGAAACCATGTTAAGCATGTGTATTTCACCCAATTCCTTCGTTATCCGCATTAACCATATATGTGATTATCACTAGTCACCATAACATACATCAGCACATCAGTTGGTCATAACTAAGTTCAATCATTATTGACTAATGCCCTTTCATTTTATTCCATGTAAAACAATCAAAATGAGTTCATTTTGGTGTCTTTGTCTCATAGTCCAACTCCTAATGCAAATAAGTTTATATGATTCATAGACATGCCATTTTGTTCTATACTAAAGCCCATAAAGCCATATACTTAATAAGCACTCTGATTTTTATATCAACTGAATGTCCGACATGCCATTTTTATGAACGGTCAATTGGTGAAGCTTGTTAAATTCACACTTTCTTCACCATTCTCATAGTTAAGCTGAACTTTTCTAAGTTTAACCTTTAAGCTAGCATGATTTACTTTATTCACACTTCCAAGTCCAAAACAAGTTAGAGTACCTATCAACAATGGTTAGGACAATTAGGTAACCATACTGCACAAACCAAAGCAACTCATCAAATTTAGAAGTATCATTTCAATCCAAGACAAGAATCAAATTTAATTTTATTTTGAAATTACTAACTTTCGGAAGAAATGAGGACCACCCACCTTAATTTTGAATTTTAGGACTTAGGGTTTGGGTGAAATTGGAAAAGAACTTCTACTAACTCTTGCTAAGTCAGCCTTCCCACTGCCTCTAACACCACTGTGACTGTCACATCAAAACCATGAGGCCCCTCGACCATTCTTCATACCATCCCTCTCCATCTTTCTGTGTCGCTGCCAAATTGCTAGGACCCAACCGAATTCGACCTCCTTTGATAATGCCTCATATGGCGGTCGTGGTAGTGCTTAGTGGTGAAGGTGTTGGTTATGGTTTTATCACTCAACCTCTCTCGCTATTTGTCCCTCCCTTTGCATGCTACTAGGCCCGCCTTCCTCCAATGACTGGGTAGCCAACGTGGAGGTGCCATTGCTGCCACCATTGTTCCCCCCTAACTTTTTGTGTTAATAAGGAAGAAATAGAAAGAGCAGGTTTTTAACCCCCCCACTTGTGCTGTGCGAAGAAAGAAAGGGCTTTGATCCTTTTTTATTTTCTTATTCTCTGTCTTGTTGCGTCCACTTTTTCATTAAAATTAGAAAATGTAGACAGTTTGCTGAGCTAAGCAGGTTCACTCAGATTAGCAAAGAATAAGTTTACTCACCATTTTTAATAATGCTAGGGGCAACTCCCCTAATTACTACCACTTACACTTAGGCACATAATTTAATGTACTAAAATTCGTGTTTGTTGCATTTGGGGGTGGAGGTATAACCTAATGAATGGTGCAAACCATCATTTAGGGACCCACTTTATAGCGGCCTTAAATAGAAATGAATGAATGATCTTAAGTTTTCCAAGTCTGTCAAGATGTTTCTGTGAATATTTATGGTTGTATAGGTGGGGCAATCAATCATGCATTTTCGGTGGCCTCTTGATTAAGCACACCAAATTATAGTGAAATTAAATATACAAAAAAGTGAAATTTCGTGACCACTTTATTAGAAGCATAATGTTGTTCTTCATGATGCTGGAAAGAAATAAACAAAAGATAAAGAAATCATGGAGGATCAAAAACTAAACATGATAGTGAAATGCAAAGATTGAAAAGAAAGTAGTAAGCAACTTATTATCTTAAGTTGATGACCTTTAGGACTTACCTCGATTTGAATGACTTGGCAATGCAGCAGTGTCCTTTGCTCCTTCCTAATCTCAAGTGTGTTAAGGACGAAGGCTAGTCCAAAAACTTTGAAGAGTTTTGAGAGATGAGTTGGGCAAAATTTTGTTATTAGATCTAGAAGGGAATGTTTATGAAAAAGGGGGGAAAGCAAACATTATAGAGAGAAATGTATAGTTTCCCTTAGGTGGAGAATGGTTGTTGATGAGAGGGGCACCCTCTCTTTATAATGCTAGTAAAGTGACGATGCTAACCAAAGCACATAAGTAAGCAAAGTATAATATCAAATTAAAAGCCAAATCAACAATAAAATAAAATCAAGATCAAAATAAAATCAAAGATTAAAATAATTTTAAAAATAAACTAGGATCACAATCAATTTAAAAATCAATTAAGATCAAAATTGACTGAAATTTAATTAAGATCAATTTTATTAATCAAGTTTTATAAAATAGGAAGAAGATCTTATAAGTAATCAACAATATACAACCTCTTTAATAGCCGAAGTTTATAAATCACTAATTTAATCTTGTGGAAATTTTGCATTAGGGAGTACATCAGGTCCAAGGGCATCATCTGGGATGTGGTGGCAGTTGCTAGGGTCGACAGTATTCGCTGCTATGGCAAAACGTATTGTGGACTTGCACA
>NCQV01134440.1:0-13436 GCA_002740545.1 Lophocereus schottii | reverse complement strand
AGGCGAGGTAAGATTAGGTAAGTAGCCCACTTGTAGGGGAAAGGATGAGTAGATCCGTATCAATAGTGGAGTTTGAACCCTAACCTTCTATTTGAAATATGAGTATTTACCACTTATCAAAGGTCGTTTCCTCTCTTCATGCAATATTTTTCCCCCTTTTTTATCAAATCGTCATTTCTAATGCGGTGTTAAAGTATAGAAATATGAAAAATGATGTGAAACATGTAAGATCTTCAATTATACCATCATAGTTTTACAAAAATTTCAAGTTCAATCATTTTTTCAACAGATGTAAACTACCTCTTTCTAATTAATTTTTATAATCTCATTAAAGAATTTTATGTTTGAATATTTTTGAACACACAAGAACTTTTAGAGTTATTCAATCCATCAGCTTTGTATCCTATGATTCTATGAAACATGTACCGCCAAAAAGATTCGAGCTAATGAACTGACCATAGCTAATATCTTAGTAGCGTGTGCACAAAAAAATGTACTGGGATTGAGCTTGAAGGGTCCTATTGACCTACACCAAGAGAAAGGAACTAAGGAGCCATACAAGTAATTTTCAGAGTCCATCATCCACATAATCGATTGATTCACCGATGTGCCTGTTGCACCGATGCATGGGGGGAGGTTGCCATTGCCACCAAAGGATTGGCAGCCGGAGCCCTATTGGGCTTGACCTCAGGAGCTCTTGATATCAACCACCATGGTTGGGGACAAAGCAAACAACCAAAGTTTGCAAGCCATGCTAAGACATATATGTATAATCCTCGAAATTGCTACGCAAAATAATTTTGTTTTTAGGAGAAAGAGAGAAAGAGGGGGTGATGTAAAGGAAAGAAAAGAAATATAGAGATGTGAAGTTATGGCAGGAGAAAAGGAAACATGGGGAGATGGCGGGGGCTTTGGAGAGAATGAGAATTTTGATATTATAGTCATATTCGTTTCGTATTTTATTAAGTCTTGGTCTGCTTGGATAATTGATGATGATTTCTTTGCATTATCAAAGAGTGTGTTTTTATGAAGTCTCAGTCTAATTGTATGGCTAATGCGTGTGTTCTTTGCCTGGTATAACAAGTTTTATGTATTGCATGAACGTGTAATACTCTCCTTTTTTTAGGGGAAAAAAAAAGTTTTTCTTGACTCTTGGGTGGAAAAACATCGTTAAAACTTACCATAATTAAGACAACAATGTCACCTCAACTCATAATCCCTCAAATTGCCATTAACTACGCATCACATCAAATTGTAGTTATAATTAATGCATTGTGTAGCTCGTATAGGCTAATACATATATTCTGATCAAAGATACGAAAAAAAGCACTATCCAGTTTCGCAACAATCTGATACAATTCACATTAGATAAGATCAATTTATGCCAACCATATTGGCCCAATACTGCTAAGTGTCAGACATCATTTTCAAATTGTTACGATTTTGATCTTATTCTCTCTCTCTCTCTTTTTGTCAAATTGTTATGATTTTGATCTTATTCTCTTTCTCTCTTTTTGTTTTTGGTTTCCAAAATCCCTAAGAATTGTCCGGTATATGATCAAGTGCAACGGTATCCAAATATAATATGTTCTATTCCAATTTTTTCCTTCAAAAAAAAAGTACGGTGACGAGTTCAATATTTGTAACTCTTTTCTGAATGAAACATAATATGACAAGGATGCAATGCAACAATTAGCATCTTGACTGAAGATATTTGAGCAGATTTTTGTACCTTTTTTAGAACTTTTATAGCAGTTGTTATATCATACAATCGGTTGTACAGAACAAGTTGTACAAAGGGAATTCGACTTACTAAAAATGTTATATAGCTCACTAAAATATACTATTGTACATCAATTTTCGTTCAATAAAAATATTGTACAGTTCACCAAGATATCTTACTAAGTTGAGACACATTTTTAGTGAGCCAATAGATATTTTTAATGAGCAGTGAGACCCAAACCAGCACATCTTATACACTCAAATTTCGTTAAATAAAAATACTATATGTCTTATGAACATGTTTTGTTGTATCCGAAATTGTACTTCTGAATCTTACTAAATTACATTACAGTTATCTATATTATTCTTTTTTTAACGAGCTATGATATTATTTAGTGAGCTGTAATAGTTCTTTAGTGGTTTAAAAAATATATTTGGTAATTAATATCATTAATTTAGTGAATAGTATTAATTGTTCATAACCCAAAAAAATAAAATAAAAAGAGTGAGCAAACATATAATACAAAATTTTTTTGAGCATATACACATTCTTGCTTATATTTTGACACAAGATTTTTTAGTGGCTGTATTGTGATTTTTGGTGAGCTATGGTATATATTTACTAAGCAATGCTTTATATTTATCTTATAATATATTGCGATATATTTGTTGGTTAACTGAAATATAAGATTCCTTAAATGCGTAATAATGACATACTTGCAAAGTTCCAGTCACTTATACTCTGACTTTTTATTGAGCTATTTATATTATACTTTGATGTGTTAAAATATACAAGTAATGAGCAAATACTTGGGAAAAAAAATTGTATTTCATTTAATTTGCTATGTTTTGGAGAGATATAATATACAAAATCAGTTGTACAACTGGATTTCAACTCATTAAAATATACTACTGTACATCTTTTTGCTCACTAAAAATATTATATAACTCACTAGATATTTAAGTAAATATTATATAACTCACTAGATATTTAAGTGAGCTGAGATAAAATTTTAGTGAGTTAATAGATATTTTTAGTGAGTAGTTAGACCCAAACCAGCCCTTCTTATATACTCAAGTTTTGTTCATTAATAATAGTATGTATCTTATGAAAACATGTCATTGTCCCCAAAAAAATGCTATTGTGTATTTGAAAGTCACTAAATTATATTATAGTTATCTACATTAATTTTTTTAGTAAGGTATGATATTTATTTATTGAGCTATAATAGTTCTTTAGTTATTTAAGAAAGATATTTGGTAATCAATATCTTTAATTTAGTTTACAATACTAATTGTTCACAAAAAAAAAGAGTGAGCGAACATATAATACATAATTTTAGAGAATGCATATACATTCTTTTTCACATTTTGACATAAGATTTTTTTTAGTGAGTTGTATTCTGATTTTTGATGAGCTGTGGTATATGTTTGATGAGCAATAATTTATATTTATATCTCATAATGTGTCATAATTTATTGGTTGGTTAACTGAAATATAAGATTCCTTAAATAAGTAATAATAACATCATGGCAATATATTACTGTACATTCGTTTTTACTCAATAAAAATACTGTATAGCTCATAAAATATTTTAGTGAGCTAAGAAACATTTTTAGTGAGCTAATAGATATTTTTAGTAAGTATTTAGACCCAAACCAGCACGTCTTATATACTCGAGTTTCGTTCAGTAAAAATACTAAAATACTAGTTATCTATATTATTCTTTTTTTACTGAATTATGATATTTATTTAGTGAGTTGTATAAGTCTTTAGTAATTTAAAAAATATATTTGGTAATCAATATCATTAATTTAGTGAACAGTACTAATTGATCATAACAACAACGACAACAACCAAAAAAGAGTGAGCAAACACATAATACAAAATTTTAGTGAACATATACACGTTCTTGTTCATATTTTGACATACGATTTTTTATTGAGCTATATTGTAACTTTTGGTGAGTTATGGTATATGTTTAGTGAGCAATACTTTATATTTATCTTATAATGTATTGTGATATATTTGTTGATTAACTGAAATGTAAGATTCCTTAAATGCGTAATAATGACATCCTTGAAAAAGTTTCAATCACTTGTACTCTGAATTTTTACTGAGCTATTTATATTATATCTTGATGATCTAAAATATAAAATTAATAAGCAAATACTTGAAAAAAAAATATATTTTATCTATTTTACTTTGTTTTTGGTGAGCTATAAGATATGTTTAATGAGTTATGATATATATTTAATGAGCTGGATTGTGTTTGGTGAGGTCAACTACATTTATGTCATACTTACTATATATAATCTTATGTCATAATAAAAAATAAGTAAGCTATGACAAAACTCTAGAACTTGAAAAAAGTTATTTTCTAGTGTTCTATAACATCTATTATAGTGGGTCATGCTATTTATTTAGCGAACTATGCTATTTATTTAGTGAATTGTGATAAATATTTAATGAGCTATGATATATATTTGTTGATCAATATGATTTAATGAGCAATACTAAGTATTCATAATAAAAAAAAGAGTAAACGAATAATGTAATATACAATTTAGTGAGCATATACACATTCTTGTTCCTATATTGAGATATGATATTTTTTTAGCTGAGCTACAATTTTGGTGTGATTAGTAATATATGTTCAATGAGCAATACTTTATATTTATTTTTTAATGTGTTGTTGCTACTATTACTACTATTACTATGTCTATACATAAATAAATAGAGTTTAAAATTTTAAATTAATCTTAATTATAAAAATTTGGAAGAAAAGAGCAAACTTATTTGACTAGGATATAAGCAAAGCAAATAACATCCAAATAAATAATTTAATTAAATAGGCTAAGTGATTTTTTTAAAAACAAAGAAGTCAAAAGGCAGAAAGAACCTTTATATCCAGCTTGATTCAAACCCCCAGCCTCTTATCTGGCAAGGTAAGACCCTTACCGTTACAGCATTTGCATTTGTTGCTACATCTTGACGCCAATTAATTATATAACCAGAAAACGGCCGGTGTACATAATTTTTATATAATAATTTACGCTTCCACACCCCGTCTTCAGATCGTTGAATTCTAGTTCGAACCACTTCGTATAATCCCGCAAGCAACGAAACCACATTAAACAGAATTACGCCAACCATGCAATATCAACTGATTATTTGACAGAGACATCTCCCCCTTCTCTTATTTCTAGCTTACAATCATATATTTCTCAGAAACCCGAAGTCTGTCCTCCAACAGTAGTATCAAGTAATCCATAATCCAAAATCCACCGGCCGTGTTCTTGTTAATTTGGTTAAAGGCAGCCAAAATAAAATAATTATGGGCTCAAATTATGTAATTCTATGACATAAAGTGAGAGAGAGAGAGAGAGAGAGAGAGAGAGAGAGAGAGAGAGAGAGAGAGAGAGAGAGAGACAAAAAGAGAGACAGAGGGTACTCAATAGCCTAAAGTGAACCGGCACCTCTTCAAGAAAGTTCACTGCAATTTCTGATGGACATTACTGCTGCGTTGGAACGGCAAAGCCAAATAATGGGAAACTACAGGGGAGTTTCCAAGTTGTGGATTATGTCAAGTAAACAATCATGCTCATAGATTAATTCTTGCTGTTCACATCTAATCAATAAGTACTGTCCCCTCCTGTGACGACATGGTCAAGTACTCTGGAGATCACCACCGAACTTTGACACAGATTTTGCTAAGCACATCTTAAACAGCCAATCTGCTGAACATGAAATCTTCGAAAAGTTGCAGAATAACGACCAAAAAGCTGTAGGCTGTAGCTCACTCTAAGAAGATGGAATTTGAGTCTGTCAAAGAATGCATCCAAACAGTTAATTGCAGATTGGAAGAACAGGCATGTACCACAGATGCTGGACTGACAGTGAAGGATCATGGAGAGTCCAAAGTACTACCAGAGTAGACTCAAATCCATTGGCTTCATAGTTTTATAATGGAAAGCCAAGGTGCTATGGTCAACACTCTTCATCTACAAGAATCGTTGATTCATTGCCAAACCCGGCATCAAGCAAGGACTCCATTTCATTATCAAGAAGAATTGGCAAAGGAGACCCCTGCATGCATAGTACGCAGAAGAATTGGTGAATTTTCGAGTCTGCAACATGGTAGACAAAAAGCATTTCCAAGTTTCCAGTTGATCATTCAATGTGGGAAATAATTTCTAGAGTACGCAAGATCGTAGACAGAACATTTCTGATGGAGCTAAACGGAGTGCTGCTGTGCTGCTGAAGCAATAGAAACCGCTGCTGAAAATAAGGAAATAGAACTGAATTCTGTTACTTGATATTTTGCAATTAGTTTGATATTTTGTTGATATTTTGTAACCTTGTAAGCAGTTAGTTATACAGCTAACTGTATAAAAGCATATGCTGGATAATGAATACTGTGTGCTTCCATTTTACAAGCAGCTAAATTCTCTCTCTTCTTACTCTCACTAAACTCAGAAACTAGCTTCCATGGAGGGCCTCAAATTAACATGGTATCAGAGCTCTATGAAGTAATCTGAGTATGTGAGCAGAAAATCGATTGATAATCTTGATCAAATGCAATTCAAACGACTTGAATTCGAATCAAGATGACTGAGAGAAACCGCAACAATCTCATTGAATTTCAGAATCCGCTGTTTGTTCATGCTTCGGATGGACCTGGATCTCTTGATCTGAAGATCAAATTGAATGGATCAAACAATTTTAGATCCTGGCAATAAGCAATGGAAACCGCTCTATCAACGAAGAGGAAACTTCCATTTGTTCACAGAACACTTCCCAGGCCTTCTGATAATCAAAGCAAAGGAGATCAATGGGATGCATGCAACAACTTAGTCATGGCTTGGATTATGAATTCAGCCTCTGATTCAATCGCAGATTCAATTCTGCATATTGAATCAGCAGCTGAAATCTGGAAGCAACTCGAAGGTAGGTTTGCAGCGAGCAATGGTTTGGGAAATACAAACTCAATAAGGATCTCTACAATCTGAAACAGAGTGGTGCTCCTATCAATGAGTACCATACAAGGATGAGAGGAATCTGGGAAGAGTTAAGTGCTATGAATGACTTGCCTCGATTCACAACAATCAATGATGAAATCACTTCTTGCAAGCTTTGAGCAGACAAAATGAAGAGCAGAGACTCTTCAATTTTTGAATGGACTTGATGAAACATATTCATCTCAAAGGAGTCAAACACTCCTGATGAGTCCATTACCTTCAGTTGAATCAGTTTGCTCAATGATTCAGCAAGAAGAATTACAAAGGCAAATCCTGGATGAGGTACAATTTCAGACAGAATCATCTGCTATGTTAAGTAAGAATGCTGAGGTCAAGTGCACTGTGTGTGGAGTAAGAGGTCATTTGAAGGATAAATGCTGGAAGGTCATCGGATATCCCAGCTGGCATCCAACAGGAAAGAAGAATACTCAAAGAAAAGGAGGCATGAACAAGCAAGGGCAGCTCACTGCAAACTTTGGGAACAAGACTCATGGTTCAGGATTCAGGGCAGCAAATCAAGCTGAAACTGCAGAACAATCAATGCCAGGGTTGACTACTCAACAAATTGAACAGCTACTCAAATTGCTTCCAACTTCAAGTAACTCAAGCTCAGTCAGTCACTCAGAGGAGACTGATGAAGAGATGGATTACAGTTTTGCAGGTACAGCTATCTGTTTTCATGCTGGTAAAGAGGCCATAGATTGGGCCATAGATACAGGTGCAACTGATCATATGACCTCCTTGCCTGAGTGCTCGCATGAAATTATAAGTAATAATGCTAAGTCCTATATTAAGCTGTCTAATGGTGCTCAAATACCAATTACACACAGTGGCAATGTACACTTGTGCAATAATTTGGTTTTGAAGGAAACACTTGTGGTGCCAACCATACAATCTGTTGTCAGTTAGCAAGTTGTGTAGAGACAACAAGTGGCTAGCAATATTTCATGAGGACATCAGCTTGTCCCAGGATTGTGCAGCAGGGAAGGTAAAGGGAGTTGGTGAGCACAAAGAGGGACTCTACTATGTGGTAAACTCACCCTTGGAAAAGGTGTCTCCACAATTGTTACATAGTTGCAAATTGGTATTACATGAATTGTTCACTAATGTCAGACAGTTTGCAGTCGCTAATATGGCAAATAAACTGTTGGATTTTTCTGTTTGGCATAAGAGATTAGGACATGCTCCATTGTCAAAGTTGAGATATGTTGCTGGTGTACCCAAACCTAGTAACTGTCAAAGTATGTTTAACATGTCCAATGGCAAAATTTGCCAAGTTACCATATAATCTCAGTGAATATCATGCTGATGCACCATGGGCTTACAGAGTATGAGGTCATGGAAAGTATAGATACTTTCTAACCATCGTTGATGATCACACCAGAGCAACCTGAGTGTATCTCTTACAGGCCAAGTCACAAGCATTGGCCATGATTCAAAAATTCTGTGCTTATGCAAAGAATCACTTTGGAAAACAAATTAAAACTCTAAGGTTAGATGATGCCTTAGAATTTGACTCAGGTCCTTGTCAAGCATATTTTGCTTCCCATGGGATGGCATATCAAACCTCATGTGTTGATAGACCCTAACAGAATGGCAGAGTTGAGAGAAAACACAAACACATCCTCAAAATATCAAGAGCATTAAGATTTCAAGCTGCCCTGCCTTTACATTTTTGGGGTGATTGTGTCCTTGCTGTCTGTATATATAATCAATAGGTTGCCGTCAAAAGTCCTTGGAAACAGGACCCCATATAAAATGCTGTTACAGAAAGTACCTGGTTATGACAACTTGAGGATTTTTGGCTGTCTAGCAATGGCAAGTAATCCATCTAGAACACATGACAAGCTAGCTCCCAGGGGAGTGCCATGCTCATTCTTGGGATATGGCAGTAATCAGAAGGGGTACAAACTGATGAATTTGCTAACAAAGCAAATGTTTGTATCTAGAGATGCTCACTTTTATGAACATATATTTCCTTATAAAAGGGAAGCTATGACAAATATATGCAACCCATCCCTGAGGTGACATCAAAACCCAGGGATATGCTGTATAGTGAACATTTGGATGATGTTTTAACTCAAATGAGCAACCAAACTGCTACTATTCCTAGAGTGGGAGACAGTTTCTCCCTCCATTACATCAGGTGAAAACCCCATTCAACAGGAGAAATTGAATCTCAACCCAACACACTTTCACCCACTGAGCATACTACACAAAGTCATGAGCCGCAGCCTGTGAGAAGAAGTATTAGAGTAAAGAAACCTCCAACTTAGATGAGTGATTTTGTTGTTCAAGCTGCAAAACCTCAACCTATCCTAGCTGCTGGAAGTCAGTGCTGCTGATGGAGCTGCTGAAGTCAGTGTTGCTGACAACACACTTGCTAGTGCAGTCACCACTATTACAGTAAGTCCTAGCTACAAAGCCTTGCTTGCCTCCATTGATCAGTGTCAGGATCCCACTTCATTTTCTGAAGCAGTTCAGCAACCCCAATGGTGTGCAGCAATGAAGTCTGCGCTGAGGGCTTTAGAAGCAAATGGCACCTGGGAATTAACAACTCCGCCTCCAGGAGAAAGAGTCATACGATGCAAGTAGGTGTATAGAACTAAATTCAAGTCTGATGGAAGCTTGGACAAGTTCAAAGCTAGACTGGTTGCAGTAGGATACAAATAGAAATTTGGCATTGATTACTGGGGAACTTTTGCACCAGTGGCCAAAATGGCCACTGTAAGAACATTGTTGGTTGTAGCACCCATTAAGCAATGGCATCTTTATCAAATGGATGTCTCTGATGCCTTCTTACATGGTGATTTGAAGGAAGAGGTTTACATGACCTTACCTCCAGGGTATGCAGGCATCAACAAAGATGTTCAGTCACAGTCAGTTATCTCAACCAGGAGGAGTACGGTGTGTAAGTTGCTAAAGTCCCTCTATGGCTTAAAACAAGCCCCTAGACAGTGGGTTGAAAAACTGTCTACTGCACTGCTTCACTTTGGCTTTCATCAGTCCAAAGCTGATTACACTTTGTTCACCAAGCATACAAACAAGGCTTATACTGCAGAGTTAGTATAGGTTGATGATATGGTTATTGCATGAAGTGATGCTGCAGAGATCACCAAGTTAAAATCTTATTTGAGTGCCAGGTTTCACATGAAAGATCTTGGACAATTGAGCTCCTTCTTGGGTCTGGAATTCAGCAGATCCACGGAGGGGATATTTTTGTGTCAAAGGAAGTACACTATGGATCTTCTGAAAGAAACCAAGATGAAGAATTGTCGATCTATCAAGGTCCCTTTGACACCAAATCTCAAGTTGTTTGTTGACTAAGGACAGCCTCTTGCAGACCCCAACAGAATCAGAAGACCTGTTGGAAAGCTGATATTTCTTTCCATTACAAGACCTGATATCAGTTTTGCAGTACAATTTCTAGAGTATGCAAGATGGTAGACAGAACATTTCAATGCAGATGTAACTGCAAACCCAAGTGGACAAGAAAGAACGGAGTTCTTTGAGCAACCTCCCAGGTTTCAGACCGAAGAGTACCCGCTTTTTTTGATGTTTCATGACAAACTATGCCATCTCCATACAGGGTAACTTTGGCGTTTCAAACAGCTTTTACAACTAAGACATTTTACTTTATGAACTTTCTGTTGAAAGACTACTTATAAGTAACAAGGACACATTGTTACCAATAGAAGAAGAAAAATGGCCAACCACCTACTCTCTTTATCTGATTAGCTCTCATGTTTTGTCTTGTTTCAGTCTGTTTTATTTAAATTATGCAGAGACTAATATCTGTTGTCTAAAATTTGAATTTACGTGGAAGAATCCAAATAAATCTGGAACAAACTGATTAAATGTAAATAAATTAAGGTAACAAATATCAAATTTGGAACATTTAATATGAATGTGCACGTGATAATTTACTTGTGTGCATATAAATTAAGATCCAGAATCCAGAATATGAAATATGGATAAGGTTAATACGGATGAAGATCCCAAATATCAAATTTGGAACAATCTAGATCAACCTGCAATTCATAAATTAATCTAAAGAGAGCAGGCCATGGACGTAATAATTTTCCACCCAAAAGTGAACTACTTTCTGGTTAAACAGATCATTTTTTACACTTTTCAAACATTAAAATAACTATTTTGTTATAGCCAACAGAAAATGAACTTAAAAATGAATCTCAGTCAAATTTGAGACATACCTCTTCCTGCAGAAACAACTTTAACTTGATGGATTTCAACTTGAAAAAGCTCTCACAAAGAATCTTCAGCTTGCCAACCTAAAAAGAGTGATATCCATAACAATTTATATAAATCCGCCAAGTAAACAATAAGGCCAAAAAAAGGGGGAAAAAAGGGAAAAACTGGGAAGCCAAACTTCGAAGTCTGAGCATAAATCCAATTCTTCATGATTTGCGTGGAGAGTAGTTGGTCAACCAAAAAGCAAAAAAAGGTGGAAGGGGAGGAACAGGAATATTACAGTAGTTGTAGCTGGTAATTTCTTTGTCAATGGTGGCTTCTCTCCAAATGATGCCCCCACACACTTAAGAGTGACAGCTGCAGGCTCAAAAGTGTCCACACCGCTATTAAAATTTAACTGCAGAGCTTACATAACAGATCCTAATAAAAGAGCACAACACGTACTTAGAAGTCCAGACCCCATTTTCTGAGGGCCAGCTGCTCCACTGGACGGCCTCTCATCTTCTAGACCATGCAGACTCTGGAGCTCATAAAACCTAGAATTTGATATATAAGCAAAAGAAACTCAGCATTGTTAGTTTATAGACAGAAGACATGGAAAAATAGAGTACACAAATCTAACAAAAGCTTGCACTGAAGAAAGGCAGAATTTAATGCCAATTGGTCTGCTATCCGAATTAGCAGAAGCCATCCTTCCCAGTGGGAGCCTTTAAGTATGCATCTCCGGGAATAATAGACTTCTCTAGTTTGGGGAATTCTTGCTGTGGGCTGGGGAGCCCCTTGGTCTGGCATCCTCTTCAACTGCCTGTTCACCTTGGCAGCCCTACACAGAAGCCCGGTGGGCCAGGGCAGCTTACCCACCGACAAGGAAACATCAATATAATTTAGGGTGTGTTCGGTAGGGGGTAAAATCATTTTTTCGGAAAATCATTTTCTGTGGAAAATGTTTTCCTGGGGAAAATAATTTTTCACTTACATTTTCTGCTGTTTGGTAGGGGTGAAAATCATTTTCTTAACACTTCATTTTCAGCTGTTTGATATAATGAAAAACCATTTCCAAGACAATCAATTCCAGCTGTTTGCTACGAATAGGCTAATAGATAATCAGTCAACTTAGTCATCAAACAGGCCTTACAAAATCATGATAATATTTGTCGCTCTTCACTAGGAAAAAAAAGGTCAACAACCGATGGTTACAGATACTTATCAAAATTTGAGCACAAATACGCAGAAACCCTAGCAATTTGGACAACCGATGCTTACAGAAACACAAAGGGAGGACTGAGTACTTCAAACCATGCTCTGAGATTTCGAAGGAGATGGAGAGAGTCGAGGAGTTTGGGTTTTCAAAGCCTCTCTGGATTTTCGAAGAGAGAGCTTCAAAGAGAGAGAGAGACACACAGAGAGGGCTTTCGAAGAGAGAGAGAGATGGACAGAGAGGAGTCTGGGGTTTTTCGAAGAGAGAGAGAGAGTTAGGCTGGGTTTTCAAAGAGAGTTGAGTGAGTGAGGGAAAATCACTTTACGGCCAGTTTTAGGGGAAAATATTTTCCATCCTATGGGGTAAAATAATTTTCCCCTCCTCTTTTTACCAAACAGCGTAAAATCAGAAAATCATTTTCCCGAGAAATGATTTTACCCCCTACCAAACACACCCTTAATGGAACCTACTTCGTCAAACCCATAGACCACAACCAGCGTAGGACATATATACTGCGATAATCGGGATCTCTACTCCGCCTCCTCTCGTAGCTGTTATTGCATGTATCAGGGCACTCAACTACAGTATGGTTATTGACATTTAGAATCTTATGTTAGACCAAGAACCTTGCAAATTCGAAAAAATGTAAGTGTACTCACGTGGACACCATAGCCGAAGTCCAAGTAAGGCCGACAATGGCAGCAGCAACAACACATTTTCTGTTTTAATTTATCAGTTATCAAGGAGATAACTCCAGTTTTGCATGACAGATAACACAATAATACATGCAACCAGAAAAATCATTAAGTGAGACAAAACTTTCACCTCCGTTGTATTTTGATGCATTTCAATTCCATTTTTCTACGAGGATAAAACAACAAATTTCATGCCAGATTTTGGCAGTTGTCGCAATCAGGGATTCAATCTTAGTTTAAAAAAGCGCGCCCTGGGCACATAAAAGCCCGAAGCCCACATCTTTGCGCCTAGGAAGGGGTCAGGCGCAGCCCATTCATTAAGCGCGCGCTTTTTGCGCTTTTCTAGGATTTTTTTCCGGGTGCGGGGCGCGCGCTTTTTGGGCTTTTTGGATCTTAACGTACTATTTGAGAAAAAAAGGAAAAAAAAATTACAAATCAGACTTAGAAGCCTTAGACTGCTTCTCACCTCCTCATTCGAACCTCTCTGCTTCTCAGACTGCTCTTCTTCTTCCTCCTTCAGTTCAGCGGCAAACCCTAGCTTAGTGCAAACGGGTAAATGGTCTTCTGCTCCTTTCTACTTTTATTTT
>NCQV01134309.1:851-12682 GCA_002740545.1 Lophocereus schottii | reverse complement strand
TTAATACTTTATTATTTATTTTTTACTTAAAAATTCTAATTTATGATTTAATATTACAATTAAAATAATATTTAATGTTGCATATATGAAAGTGACAAATATTGTGGTCTTGGCACATGGGTAAGTGAAGAGTTAATAATATAATTGATTTAAAATATTAATCTTTGATTTAATGGGACTCTCAATCTCCTTCTCTTGAATTAATAAATGAAGATGAAAAAAATGCAATATTACAAACATTAATACATGTGTATTAATGAAAAAATTATTTTTCCCACATAAAAGAGAATACTATAATACAGGCATTTCACAATACTTTTAATAACTGTAATTTAATAAAAGCCTATACATAACACGTGGTGAAGGAGAGCCTTAGAGTAACGATAAGGTTGTCTCCGTGTGACCAAAAGGTCACAAGTTTGAGCCGTGGAATCAGCCACTGACAAAGTCAAGTTAGGTTGCGGCCCTTCTCCGAACCATGCGTGAACGCGGGATGCTTGGGTACCGGGTTGCCCTTTTTTTTTTTCTATACATAACACGTGGTACAGGTCTAGCATGAAGTAGAATCAAGGATTGCGAAATATAGGATTTATATTTACAATTGTTTTGCTGCAAATTATGAGTTTTAAATTCTTTAATTGAGAATTTGATAATTCGCTTTATGACAAATACATTAATTAAGAATTGATAAAATATAAACCATGAATGTAATATCATACCTTGTAACAGTCATTATTAAAAATATTAATGTCAGCATATTTGGAATTAGGCTTGCACATAACTTTTGAAAATCAGAATCTTTTCTTATTAGAATTTTTTTAATAACTTGGTATTATTAACCGATGTAAAATTTTTGGTAATATTGAAAATCATAATATTTTATTATGTATATTGCTTTTTTAAAAATTGAAAAGGCAAAAATAATAATATTCAAGGGACTAGAAACGAAATCAAAATGATACTTTAAAATTTAAAAAAAAAGTTATGTAAGAATGACATGTAAATGAACAAAAAAATCTCTTATTTTAAGATATTTTTCAATAGATAACTCATGCATCTTAGCACACCTTATAAAATTATTCAAAATCTTACAAATGCATATACTTTTTTTTTTTGGTCGACGTGGAATATCTATTTCATTGGAGTCAAATTACTGTTGGCCTAATAAGGGAGTAGAACTTTCCCATCATAAATTTTCTTCATTCACAGAACTCGAACTCGAGACCTTACTTAAAGGCAATAGGTGTCAGACGACTTGGACCAACACAATGGTTACAAATGCGTATACTTAATCCACTGAAGTTAGCTAACTAAAAACACATACCTAAAATATAATAAAGTATCTAACTAAAAATATAGGAATATAAGAACACTTGATAAATTTAACAAACATAAGAGCACTCCTAATGTAACTCTAGACGAGGGTCAACTATGGTATTGTCATGGAATGGCGCCAACAAGAACTTTGTATGAATTTCCATTCAATGTCACTCTAACCCATGCTATCTATCAACAACTAACATAGAAATCTTACACACCAGCATGTATGTGAGAACGACAATCACGCAAAAGATATTGCATGGCAACAAATATCCACTTATTGACGAAATTAGCTTCTCATTATGTCAATCGTTATAGATGCCTTGATTTATTATATTTCATATCTCACTGAGTTTTGTACCCAAAACAAAAAAATAAATAAACATTTCACCGAGTTTCTCATTCGCTACAACTGTAGCATTGTCTTGTAGTGACGACAAGAAGAAGCTTGCATGCATACCCATTCAAAATGCCAACTATGCTACATAAACCTGATAAATGGATCTTTCGATTTGAGCATAGGTGGGATTGGGTTTGATCATATTTTGAGTTAAGTGATATTTCGAGTCAGTTCGGTTTGGATTGGGTGACTTCGATTTGGGTCGACTTCGGGTCAATCGATTTTTGGTCTAATACATTTGTCATGCAGAAATAAGTAATTTTATAGAAAATTTCGGGTTGGGTGTGATTCCGTTCGGGTCAATTCAGGTATCAGGTCCACTTTCGGGAGAATCTAATTCGAATGTGCAGGTTCGGATTGTTCTGTTGGAGTATGAAAGTGGCCATTGTTCCACAATATTGATTAAATTAAAGGACTTAAGCATATATATAAGCTTGTTAGAGACTCCACCCATTGCCAACTGATTTTGAAATTAGAACCTCATTTAAGCTTATATACATGACTGGTTTGTTTAAAGCCCAATTAATATGTTAAACTTTAACATGCTCAGCTCAGATTTTCGATCTCAGGTCAATTTTACCAGTTCTAATAGTGCATGCCAACAACTGAAATAGCAATCTTACACACTAGGATGTATGTGAGAACGACAATCACGCAAAAGATATTGCAACAAATATACACTTGTTAATGAAATTAGCTTATCCTTAAGTCAAGTTGTTATATGCCACGGTTTATTAGGTTTCAATGTTTCACTAAGAATGAAAGGAAGAAAAAGGAATGAAAAAAACAAAAACAAAAAACAGATCTATGTTGAAGATAAAGGAGGAAAAAATAAAAAACGAAAATAAACCCACAAGAACAATGACAGGTAGGTTTAAACTAAAGGAAGAAGAATGCAAGGTATAATGAAGGAACAAGAAGGAGAATGAAGAATAAAAGAGTGGACGAGCGAAAAATCGGAAAATTGGTGCGCGGGGGCCCCGGGGGGGGGGGGCGGCGCGGATCGGAGAACCATTGTTGCTGCTGCGTTGTCTTGCTGTGTTGTACAACTAGTACTGGAATCGTCCTTGTCACTGATCAACGGACTTCCAGCGACCACCGGCGGCAACTTCTTCCTCTCCCCCTTTCCACACTTACGGTTTGGGTGGGTTGTGGCTATGAACATCAAAATGAAGATGAATGGAGATTAACCCAAAGGGATGTAGACTTGAAACCCCCCAAAGGAGGCATGGTCAAGTTCTAGGGCTTTAGGAAGGAGGGGGCACTTGATGCCCTCAGATATCAAGTTTTTCGCCCAGAAATCCTCATTAAACACTAAGGAATGAAACTTAAAACTTGAGGTTTTTAGTCCGCAAGCCTTTTTTAACTTACCAAACACCCCTTTAAAAGATTCATTAAAGCAATAGATTTCAATCAGTTGTTTCCACTTTGGTTCATCAATCTTTGTACGTACAGTATAAAGATAATTAAAAATCTCCAAAATAAAGAGAGAAAGGAAACTAGTGGAAAAGTGGACACAATACCTTTCAAATATGAAGAGACCATCTATAACATATGAAAAATTACTAACAAAAAGTACCGTTTTTGAAAATAAAGGATTAATTCATTAATTAAAGGTTAATAAATACTACATTCAAACAAGTTAATAAACATTAGATTCAAACAAATTCATAACCAAAACTTTTCAATTGAGATTGTAAATTGATACACTTTTAAATACTTATAATGCAACCTCTAATAAGAACATCTGCCAATCTTGTGCACCTTTCCCATTGAATAGATTTATCTATTGTAGTAATCCAATTCAAAAAATAGATGCTTATTCCATATTGACCTTGCAATCAACTAATAATTCAATCCCATTCAAATGGGATGACATAAAAAGAAACTTATAGCAGCACTCTACGATGTGAGGAAACACGACTAGAATAGGGTACAGAGAGATCAATGGAGAGAGAATATTTATTGGTAAAAATACTAGGAAGAATATGAATGATGAATGAGAGATTGGGACTGAACATTCACAAAAAATCAATCATAGGCCCTAATTAAAAAATGAAGAAAAAAATTAGGTTTTTTTAGGAAGGACGTTAAGGTTTAATTTGGTGTTTTTGGTGAATCAGAATGATTTAAGGGTTGCTATACTGGCAAACTACTTTAATACCATACAAAAAGACAAGATTCTGACAAGATTATTTGATTAGTAAGAAATTAACAGCTGATGATAACTCTGTACACAACTAAAATTAAAAGTTGGCAAGAGTAGAGTATATGATTGAAGAAGATTTTCTTAATTATATTGTCAGTGTATAAACTTTAGGTTGTGCTTAAAATGAAAAAAAAAAACCTATTTAGGAAGGACTAAAAAGAGAAAGTAAATTATTTCACTCTATTTTCATCTAATTTTAATTTTTCTAGTATGAACATTTTTCGGGAATGATCTTGCTTTTTATCTTTGCTTCTTTTGTATTTCAAATTATCAAAAATATTTAAAATCAAAATTACAATATGATTTTAAATTACCTTAGATTCAATAATTAAGTAGATTTCTACAAAAATATTGTTTCATAAATATATCCTTTGATATTTTTCTATATCTTAAAAGTCAATAAGAAAACCCACTATTGCAATAGAGGGAAAAAAACACAAAGGGGGAAAAATATTATAGGTGGTGTGGCTCTCTTCAATGTTACTCTCTATGTTCCTATATTTTCCCCAAGGAAAAAAAAAAAAAAATGTGGCTTGCAAGTTTCAATTGTATTGTTTCCATCATTTCGATCTTTATTTGATCTTTACTTGAAAAAGAAATGTTGGTTGCTTCGAATTTGGGGTCTTAGTGTCAAATTTATGTTGTGGGTGTCTCAACACATTATAGAGTTTTTGTGATTTTTCTAGAAATCTGAGAAATTTGTGCCTTACCATCCTAAGGTTACCCGCAAGCCACCATCATAAGGTTACCTACAAAATAACTCTCAAAGAGGAGGATTTTTCCTATTTAAGAGCATTCAATGCTCAAGTTAGAGAGAATATTTGAAAAGGGTAGTAAATGCAACGTAGTTTGTGAGAGTCTTATTGATCAACCTTTGATGTTGGACATAGTTTATTCATATGCAATTTAGGACAACTTATTTAGAGATATTTTACTAGAATTATTCTATATCTCTTTAGATATAGATTATTTTTCACTTTTATTTAGACTCTAATATCTCTCTAATAGTTCCTCGTAAATTTAGAAGATTTTGACTTGATCTTGCCTTCCCTATTATGCCATGTGATTTGAACCTATTTTCAAGGCTTTGGTGGATGTAGATTTTATTGAGCTTATGTCCACATCTAAACTGCTCGATCTAGATGGTTTGTCGTCAATCTCTTTCTTAAGCTTTTATTGACTATAACCCAATATTTCTTAAAATTTTATCTACTCGAATCACCTTGTAATTGTGTTTGCATGAATTAATTAAACCAATATTGCTTAAAAGGTTTTCTCCTATCTCCTTTTGTCGTAATTCTACGATAAATGTTGAATGCTTTTATTGGATCGAATTATACAGAGTTTTCCTTTTCCCAGTAATTTTTTTTCCCCTATTGATTAGTTAGAATTTGTGACGCTTTAGTTCATGAGGTCAACCACCTACTAAAATAGTAATTTACATTTAAAAATCAACATATTAGAAATGATATAAGATATTTGAGATTTATGAATCAAAATAGGATTATAAGAGTTGTCAAAGGTCCATAATTAAAGTGGTAGATTTTAAATAGTCATTTACTTACACTTTAGCTTCTAGTAACTTAGCAAGCTATTTTTAGTTGTCATGTATTTTAGGTATTGTTGTGGCCTACTAACCATTCACTTCTATTTGTTTTTTTAATTATTATTATTATTATTATTATTATTATTATTATTATTATTATTATTATTATTATTGTCATTTTTTTGGAGCACGCCTATTTTTCCATATTATTTTTTTTTCATATAAAATGAGTTTTTACATAATGATTCTATTTTCTAAAGTGTTTCAGAATTTCACAAAAGATTTTCTAACTTTTTTTGGGTCTCTGAAATCAGCCTCTCTGCATGCAAGAGTATTTATGGGGGTAAGGTTGTCTACATTTAGATCTCTCAAAATCTATCAAAGCAGTACCCACATTGAGAGTTGTTGTTATAGTATTCTAACTTGGAGAATTTATACATCAGACTATCAAAAGTACGTAGTGACATAAGACACCTATGATATATGAATTAAAACTTTTCTATATTTTAAGTCTCGTAATTAAACAATATCACCTGAGTTATGGAAGTGTATTCTTCTAAGAGTATAATATAGATTGACTACTTTAGGTATCTTGAAGGTATTGAATTCTTTTCAAAAGAATATAATCTCATAATACTATTTTATTATTTCTCAACTTTGATAACTATTTTATTATAAAGTCAAACATGGAGAATAATAAAGTGTCAAAATTTTCAATTAGCTATGCATATAATTCTTAAAGAATTATTATCATACACCTCCCTCCACATTTAGGTAAATTATATTTGTAACCCACAGTTTTTCGGGATTATTATTTAACTTCACTCAACTTAAAAGTACCAATGTGAGGGTGGTTAAATAGTAAATTATTTCCTATATATAATAACAAATTCTAAAATAAAGAGGTTCAAACAATGATTTCAAAAACTGTGGGTTACAAATAAAATTTACCTAAATATGGAAGGAGGCATATGATTATAATTCAATTCTTAAACATGTTCTCCCTCGTATGCAATGAATTGATCATATATATATATTTCTTTTAAAAAATTGTGCAATTAATTAAGCATATGATAGCCAGATGTTTTACTATCTTTGGAAGATATAATAAAATTTTAATTAATAAGGGGTTCATAGCATGCTCATTGAATTAATCTTAATTAGTTTGCTCCTTATGTGTTACGTACAATAAGGTCTTTGACATAATACAATCACATATAATAGTCCTTCACACAAGGGTTGTACCCAAATTACCATCACCACGAACAAAAAGGAATTTCTGACAAGGTAGGGAAGAAAACATAGAAAGAGAAATAGATATAAGTGAATAGCTAAATTTGGTCATCTATATCGTTGCTAGCTATAGATAAATGAGATAGTTTCACAACTCAAAATCATGTTCTTAATGTCTTGAAGAACAAAAGCTATTTGTCAAGGGGTGCTGACTCCACAAACAGGTAACCATCGATGATGAAACTTCCCTGCCAACTACAAATAACAAATCCTGTCGATGTGCTCACTGAAAATTTAGGGCCATCAAAGTTGACTTTGATGGCTTGCCCTCATGTTTGTAGGTTTCATTTTGTCCAACTATGTTTTGCACATAGTAAGCTGTTCATAGGTCTGGGGGGTTTTACTTTTAAAAATCAAGGCATTATGAGATTTCCCAACACTCCATAACAGTGAAACCACCTGAGAAAAATTGGGAAAGTGGTTGGACACCAATGAATGCAATCCTTCCCAGAGTGGAAAACAAGACAGAGAGAGAAATCTAGAAGCCAGTGGTGTGCGGTAGCCAAATCCCAAACTTTTAATGCCATAGGCAATGGAAAAAGATATTCTATGAATCCTCTTGATCATTCGGATAGATCATATATGTAGGATCATATCTAGCCATTGTCTCTGCAAAGCAGTGTGCCGATGAAGGCAAAGCATTATGACACACTTGCCACAGCATTAATTTTAGGCATAACATTCAGCTTTCATATCTAGTTTTATTGTGATATAGATTAGTCTTTCGAGAGATTACATGTGCCTTGAACGTAGCTGACTTTGTAGAAAATTCATCGGTACCCATAAAGCCACAACAAAAGAGTCCAGAACTTCTGTGCAAGTGATAGGGATACTTTAATTTGGATAAGTTGAACTAAATCATTTAGTAAATTATTGCATTAATTAAAGAAAATATAATTGCTTGTCGAGAGAAATGAATTCATTCACCTTATCATTAACATCGGTTGAGGTTCAATTCCACGGCCCACTTAGAAACCAAACTTTCATTGCCGAAGAGTTTATCTAAAAGTTTGTAGATTTACCACAACTTTCCAATGAATGCTTTGTTTCATAAAAGGCCTATGCTGGAGAAGCTAGTTCCACCCCTAAGAATCTAATTGTTTTAATTCACAATTAAAAAATTGGTTAGAGGGTTATATTCCGTTCTCATTTGTTGGACCAAAAATTGCCTACCTTAGTAAGTATTTTCCAAGTCAATTCGAGGGAGAGGTTATATGTATTGCTAATGTTTTTTCGTAAACCAAAATCTCCAAACTTTTTAGATTCCAAATCTTGTCCCAAGCTAGTGGTGGCAACCTTTACTACATTTAGAGGTTTTACACCAAAAAAAAAAAACCTCATGGTTTATTTAGTCTAAATTGTCAATAACGGTGTCAGAAAATTTAAAACCTTGCATTCTATGGCTAGTAGCGGTGAGCGGGACCGGTACTTGGTTGGAATTTTAGGAACCGGAACCAGGTCTCGAAATTTGGACTCGGTCTCAGATCTAGTTGGAACTGCGTCCTAAATTTTGGACTCGGTCCCGTACCCAGTCAGAACCGGATCGCGTTCAGGGTATCCGGTTCCTAAATATTTTTTTTTTATTTTCACTTTTCCCCTAATAAAATAGGAAGAGTGAGGGATTGAAAGAAATTGAGAACTCATATCTGAAGCCAAATTCCTAAAAATCAAATTATAAGGCTAAATTAAATATGAAATTAGCAGTAAAGAATATTCATATACTTTAAAATAAACTCAGAGAATCAGAAACAATATTAATTAGAAACCCACGAATCAAATTTATAAAACGAATGAGAAGCCTAAAAATTATTTTAATTCACTTAAAATAGAGAGAGAAAGAGAGGGAATTGAACCCCCAAAATAATATAATCAGCAACAATGCTCATGAGGAGATTAAAGCTTGAAGGAAGAAATACATGGCGGTTGAGATACATAAAAGGTAAGTTGAGGATAAATTGAAAGTAAAAAGGATAAAATGTTAAATTGGAATAGTTGGAAGTTGGGTGTTGGTACAAAAGATACATCACTTGAAGAATAAGCGTTTACTTTTTATATTTTCTCATTAAAATTCTTTAAATTTTGATCAGGTACTGGGTTTGGATCCGGGTCCAAATTTTCAGGACCAAAATCGGATCTGGTTATAACCGGGTCCTAAATTTTAAAACTGATCCCGAAACTTGTCTAACCGGGTCCGAATTCATGCCCACTGGGTCCAAACCGGTTTTGGATCCAAAACCAGGTACCCAATTTTTTTGCTTACCCCTAATGGCTGGCAGGACTTTAAAGTTTAATTGAATTAGAACTATGCAACTAGCTTTTGAAAACACGTGGCCTTTTAATGATCACATTTGGAATTAGCTCTAACAGTAGGGCTTTGGAAAAGATTTGTAGTGTGCCCCTAGAAGATTGAACATTCCAGATATTTACCTAACAATGAACGTAATTATGTGGAATATTGAATATACAACCCATAATTTGTCTATCAAGTGATTACGTGTTCTTAGAGAACGCAATATTAGACTTGTGGAAATTTAATCAACTGTCCCCCTGATTGTTCAGGGAAAGAATCAAAAACTTATATCAAATTCTAACAAGTTTGGGAACCTGTTAAATTTTTATATTAATTGGGCTATTAACAAAGAGTCATGCATTTAAATTCAAATGAGGTTCCATCCCAAAATCAATTGGCAATGGGTTGAGTAACTCACAAGGTTATATACATGCTCAAGCCTTTTAATTTTATCAATGTGGGACAACGTCCATTATCATATTCTTTGAATGTTATCAATGTGGGATGATACCCACTTTTATACTCCAATACGCCCCCTCATGTGTTGGCTACTAATAAGGTCCAATACGTGCACACAGTTTTAATCAAATGGGGACAGTGGCAAATCAAGATCGAACGACCCGCTTTGATACCATGTTAAATTTTTATATTAATTGGACTTTCAACAACGAGTCATGCACATAAGTTTTAACAGAGGTAGATTTATAAAAGAAAAGACTATCATCTGCAAAGAAAAGACACGATATTGGTGTCAGAGTTGGAGCTATTTTTATCTCTATTACAAATTTGGCATTAACAGATTGGGCATGTAACTTATGTGCAGGGACATTCATACATAAATACATAAATAGGTATGGAAATAAAAGATCCCCATGTGTAGTCATCTAAATGGCTTGAAAAAATCACACAATTCACCATAAAATGTTGAAATACACTATTTTATCCACCGAATCAAAGTATCATGGAAACCTAACTATTGAAGGCAACTTATTAAGAAATAAAATTTAATTATATCACAAGTTTTTTCGATACCTGGGAGCCCTTTTTCCCTTTAAAATGTCTCGACTTGTTCGTAATCTTATGAGCAAATAAAATATTATCGTAGATTACCCAACGAGGTACAAATGCACTCTGGGAAGTATAAATAATGTGTTGTAAAACAGGTTGCATGCTATTGACTAAAATGTTGGTTGATATTTTTTTAAAATAAAATGTTATGAAGACTGATTGGTTGGAATTGCGTGCTCGTTTCTAGATCATCCACATTTGAATTAAGTTAATCAACATATGATTGACTTCTTTAAGAAGTTGTCCAGAGTTTTTTTTAAAAAAAATCTTAATAGTAAAGCAAATTTGATCTTTAATAGTGGACACATAGCACTGGAAAAAGAAACACCAAATCCATCCAGACCTGGGGTCTTGTGGTGATCCATTTGAAAAATGACAACATGAACTTCATTTTCAGTGATAGGTAGGTTTGAAGTTATGACTAAGGAGGCCAAATCAAAATCAAAATCAAAAAGGGAGATGCAAGCGTATGTAAAATAGCTAAAAAAGTCATCGATAAATTTCTACCTAATTACAAGTAACTCCTCAACCCATACATTTGAAGTGTCCTTAACTCAGAGGATAGAATAATAATGTTTTCTAGTGATGGAGTTAAACATGACATTTAGTGTATTCAATTCTGAATTTAAATGCTAGCCATGAGGTCAAAATCGTAATACACTAGTTAAATTAACAATATATATATTAGTCTATGATTACCACACTTAAATTAGAACTAAGCCCTTCTTCGAAAACACTACTTTTTTAGATTGTTAAACTATTTTAAGTGGCCAATGGTTTTGTCATCAATGACAATTATAATTTAACTATTAACACATAGTTATCTAGCTAAACATTATATTTAATAGAACGTTTTCGATAAATTATTCATTGCGTCGGAGTAGCTCATAAATATAAATCAACATGAAACTTATTAATTAATAGTTCGTGCCCACGCTTTTGCATGGATTTTTTAGATTAATAATAACACTTATTGAATTGTAGAATTTGAGCTTATTACATAGTATTAATACTCAATTTTACTGGCAAATTACTCCTTGTTTGTGACTATCTTAGAAGGATAAAAATTTTGTTAGATGACGCCCGCCCATAAAATAAGTACTCCTACAATATTTATAATTAATTATTTTCTTATAATACATATTGTCTCAATCCACTATGTGATACTCATAAATGTAAGGCTGCTTATATCTGAATCTCCACATACCTCACGCAAGCGGGATCTACACTGAGAGGTTGTTGTTATTGTTGTCGCCTCAATTCACTAGTTAGATTTCAATATTGTCTACTTAAGCTTATAACGTTAGAATAATGTGCAAACCCCAATGATGTATTCTACCTAGCATTTTAATTTAATAGTAGATTATCCTGAGAGCAATACAATGTTCTTCTACAGCTTACCAGTCCCAACTTGTAGTTTTTGTTTGGATCATTCTTTCCAGCTTCAATCACACTATTAAAAAAAAAGTTGTATGCTTTCAAAAACTCTAGTCTTACTAATAAAAAGTATAATAAAAATATACCAACACATTATGATTGGTTTGATTTAACTTTTATCATTAAAACCCCTTATTTTCATAATAATATTTTTTATTAGATATCCCACATCATGTTAGTAAAATTTCGGTATCTATTTCATAATATACTTACAATGGTCCATATGTTCTTGAATTGTATCCCACTCTCCTTTCAAAAAAAGATCATT
>NCQV01134296.1:7205-21215 GCA_002740545.1 Lophocereus schottii | reverse complement strand
ATAAAAGTAGGTGCAATGAAGGAGAAAGTTATATATAAAATATGAATTGTCACTATGTCATTGATATAATTTTAGAATTAAAGAGAGAATTAGTGAAAATTCAGATTGAAGTTAAGGAAATGAAAAAGTTATTGTCTGTAGTCTATCTTTCTTTAACTAACAAAATTACACATAGTACAAAGTCTGATTTAAGTATTAGTACTCTATTTTAGCATAAATATCCTTTTTGAAACCTAAAAAATAAAAAGCTATTTCCTTTGCAAGATATAAAAATTAAAAAAGAAATAGGAAAAAAATCAACTAAAGAGTCTTCTGAAAAGGCAGAGAAAGAAGAAGAGGGATGAATATGAGTAGTATAATCTCGAGGATTACAAAATATAGTTAATAAAGAACAAAATTTAAAAGAATTAAACAAGATAATAAGAGCAATATTAGCAAAGCAAGAACTATCCAATGATAATTGATAAGTGCATAAAGTGGATATCATTTAAGGGTCATTCTGCTCCATTTTTAGGAGGGATTATGTACTTTATGTTATAATTTATACTCATTTTCTTGTTTTACACTTAGATATGGCTCTGTTTTGTGTTTTATAGGTTTGTGGACCTTTTTGTCCTTATTTTGACCCTAGTTGAGTGTATTTTGACTCCCCACAGAACACTTAAGTCACCATGCGTGTAGAAGGAAGAAAGAAGGCCATGGTCCATGGCAGCTTTATTTCCTCTAAGGCTGCTTGTTTTCTCGCGGCTTTTCAACTTCCAGGCAATTTCAATTCCATTAATTCTCATGGCTGTTCAGCTTCCAGGAGTTTCATTACAAAAAGGACTATTTTCAGCCTCATTTCCATACATCCCATCCATTCCATTTTCTCTCCTCAATTTTATCAATTAGATTAGGATTTAGATTAGATTAGAGACAGAGTGAATTGAAGTAAAGATTTGCAAGGATTCCATACCGGGTTTGCAATTGATGGATTCAAGTGCTTTAATTGGCTGAGCATTTTTTTTCTCTTCTCTTCTCTTCTCTTCTCTTTTCTCATTATCTTTAGATTTATGTTTTGTAATTTTGATATCTTTTGTTGTTTTGATTTTGGCTTTATGCAAATACTAGTTATGTTATTGATTTGGTGTTAATCTCTTTGAGTATTTTGGAATTGTTAGATTGTTTTATTAGATCCTTAAATTTCACTATCTTGTGCGTAATTTGATCACTTTCCTACATATTTTAGGTATTAGATGAAGGATTGAAAGGGGAAATTCGATACTTGAACCCTAGAATTTGACTTGATTGTATGGAGTCTTGAGAAAGTCACACCAATTAAGAAACCACAAATTTCGTAATCGCATGCTTAATGAATCTAAATAAATCGAGAGCCCTTGAGAAATGATAATTGGTCAGATTTATGCATTTCACTTCACCTTGAAAGAGGGTTGTGTTACTTTAATTATCGGTTTTAAAACAACCAATTAAGGAAGAAGTGCTTGATTGATACATTAATTGAGAGATTATTAGTTTTGTATAATACCTTAAGTATTTATTCATTAGATTAGATAATAGATTAGTTTAGTTTCAAATCTCAAATTTGGATTTGCTTAGTCTATCTTAAGGGAATATAACCCGATAGATCAACTAAGTCTATGTGGGATTGACCTTGATTTGCTACAATACTACCATGCGCTTGTGGCCATATCAAGTTTTTGGCGCCATTGCCAGGGACTAGTGTCAAATATTAGGTTTTTCCCTATAGGTTTGACTAAGCACTTTGTTTTTCTTTTAAAAAAAATCAAATGAAAAAAAAGTTGAAAATTAACAAAAATTGAGATAAAAAACAATGGTCATTTTTAATTTTCCCTACTTTGAACATGAATTCTTTTGAAGGTATTTTAAGCGTTTGCATGCTTTTTTTGCTCAATAACATTATTGTGTGGGTAAATGGAAAATATTGGACATTGTTGATGAGGGTGTGAATAGTAAAACCCATACTCTTTCATAGTATTGGGGTTTTCTTGCTAAAAATGTTGATAAGGCGTGTTATTTGCTTGAGTGGATTGCTTATGATTCATTTGAATTTGAGAAGGCTAGTCGTATTTCTAGATATTCATGTTTTGATCCTTGTGTGTTCTATGATTTGTGATGCTAATATTGATTTGGGCTATAAGGATAATATGTTTAGTATACTTGATCGGAATGCTGATGATTATGTATCCCTAGGTTACTTTAGAAGGTATGATCCCTCTATTGACTCTTGTTGTGTATGTCTAGAGGACTTACCTAAGAAAGTTATGTAGAGTACATTCTTTAATCATTCCTATGATTTTTCTAAGGCCATTGACAAGGTTAAGAGGATACTTAATGCCTTTGATGTGGTTTTCATTATTACCTCTTAGCTTTTATTTCTAAATTCTGGTCCAAAGAGTTTGATAAGCTCCTATGTGCTTTGACAACATCTAATTTGATAAGCCAAGTCTTGAAATTGTGATGGAGTGGCTGATATTCCATTTGTCACGTTTGCAAGGAGGCTTTAGCTTAGGTGCACTTAGCACCTAACCTGGTGAGATTGGTCTCTTTTGTTTTCCCTTTTCCTTCTCTTACTTTCTTTCCTTCAAATAATAATGCTTTATTTAAGCATAGGGGAAGAGTAGCTTCCTATTTTTCATTTTTGGTTGTTAGATTGCATACTACCTAGAGCGTATAGCTTTAGGTTTCTTTTTGTTTGCATTAGTATTTTACATTTAGTTGCATTTAGATTTGCATATAGGATTTCATGTAGGGATGGTGTGGATTGATTTGAGATGCCCTCCAATGATATTTTTCTTGGCATGATAGCTTTCATGAACTTGAGTAACTTTTGATGTGTAATCCCTTTTGGCCCTAAAAATTTGTGAAGGTTTTGTAAATATTTCTTATTTTGACCCTTGTCTTGATTGAGAACTAGTTTATCTCTTAGAGTCCCTAGTACTAATGGTGGTACATGTAGTCATTTTGGGAACTAATTGAAACTTTGGTAGATATTCCATGAGATTTAGAAATAAAAGACTGTGACCATTATATGGGAGATGTTAATTCCATTAATTAGGAAAATATCCTTAAGCATAACAACGATAGAAAGTGTATGTATATCCATGTTAGAAATGTCCAAGTTCAAATTGCATTATCGCAGTGTTATGGCAAAGTTATCGATTTTACGCTCCACTCTGTGATATTAGGCACACTAAATTTAACAATCAAATTATCAGAGGGATAAAGACTAATTTGTGTAATGATCCAGTGGGATTCAATTGTCTTCCTAGATATTATGTGAGCCTGAAAAATAAATTTTTCAAAAAACTTCCTATCCCTTAAGATAAAATCAGTTGGGATGGATATGAAAAAAGGAAGTTGCCAACTAAGGATATTTTGGAAATAATCTACAAATTAGATAATACTATAAATCTAAAGACTAAGGTGGCAATGATAGAAGCAGAAAAATTGAAAGCCCCACTCCAATGCAAAAAGTTCAAAGGATAAAATCCAATCTGCAGGTGATAAAAACTAATAGGCCTTGGATATCTAACTAGACCAATCTCACAAAAATCAATAAGAAGAATGTAATAAAAATCAATAAGAATGGAAAAATTACCATTAAATCTCAATTAACAAGAAGCATGAATGCAAGATCATAATGGGGAGAAAGACCTTCAACTGCCAAAGAAGAAGTTAAAGAAGATGATACAATTAGTCTAGTCAGTGAAATGCATAGTTTTGACCCGCAAGATACAATGTAGATCGAAGTATAAGTCTAGATGGAAAAGCCATTGGGTACAAAATGAGAACTATTAGTAAGCCAATTTATAAGGACAAACTAATCAAAAAATAGGACTAAAGAGATATGCTATAAAGTCACCAATACTAATCCTAATAGTATCTATATCCCAATAAATGCATTCTCAGAGGGATACAATAGATATGAGTTGTGTGCTTACATCAATAGTGGATGTTCTATCTGTTTTGAAAAAGAGATCTTTATCTTTAAAATTTATGTGAAAAAATGCCAATGACTCCTTGCAAGTAAGAATAATAGATAATAGCATAATGAGTTGCAACAAAACCATTGAGGAGATATCCATAGAAATAGGAGGAGTAAAATGCATTATACCGGTTCTATAGGCTACTGATTAACCCTCTCATGACACGATTATTGAAAATAATTTTCAAAAGGTGTATTCTCCATGGACACAAACCATAACCAAATCATATTCACAATAAATGGTCACTTGGCTTCTATTGATAAATTAATTAAAGCATACACTCATTAGAAGGATGAGTTTACACGCAACCAGCATGGTGAGAAGGCAGTCCCTGCAGAAGGCAAGATAGCACAAACAATCTCATTACTTGGGTTGTCTATTAAAGAGCATATTGTTGAACAACAAGAAGACTTATGCAAATGACTCTACTCTAATAATTCTCTTAAATTTGGGGACAAAGATAAGGCATTTGCAAATATTATTTTGATAAACCCTAACACTATTATCTGAGTTAAACAAATGGTGCATACACACCAAGATACTCAAGAATTTGATAAGCAAATCAAAGTAACATTTAGATAAAGGATTAATCAGCAATAGTAAAAGTCCTTTCATGGTAAGAAATCATGCTGAAGAAAAAAGAGGAAAAACTAGAATGGTAACCAATTACAAAAGGCTTAATGATAATTCTGCCTTGGATGGCCATTCCTAACAAAACAGTTCTTTTCAATAGAATTGAAGGAACCTCTTGGTTTTCAAAAATAGATTGCAAAAGCGGATATTAGCAAATAAAAATGGATGAAGGAAGCATTTCTTTGACTACTTTTAGTGCCCTTCAGGGACATTATGAATGGATAGTAATGCCATTTTGGTCTTAAAAGTACACCTCAAATAGTCTAAATAAGAATAGATAATATCTTCCAAAGATCTTAATCATTGTTGTCCAGTTTATATCGAGATATTCTTGTCTTTTCCAAGACCATCGAACAACACAAAAATGACAATTGTAACCGCCACCCAGAGATGTAATGATCATGCTATTATTCTTGGCAAGAACAAGTGCATTAATGCTGAATAAGAATTAAGTTTTTATGTCTGGAAATAAAAGTTGGACAAATCATTCTACAAAGGTATATTCTAGGAAAAATAAAAAATTTACCTAAGCAGATTGAAGACATAAAGCAATTAGAAATATTTCTAGGATGTTTTACCTATTGTGCTTTAGATTTCATTAAAGATTTAGCGAAATTAAGCAAACCATTGGAATAGAAACTCAAGAAGCAAGTAAGGTGGACATGAACCCCTAATGATTCAAATATTGGTCAAAACTTCAAAAAGACGTGTAAATATCTTCTTATTCTTAATTTATTTAATAAAGGTGATGATTTAATTTTTGAAACAAATGTCAGCAATGAGCATTAGAGTACAATACTCAAAATCAAAGAAGCAGAAAAGACTCTATAAATATTACAGTGGAAGTTTTAATAAAAAAGAATGCAACTATTCACCAATGGAAAAAAAAATCCTTGTAGTCATAAGAAGAATTAAAAAGTTCTAAATCTTTTTAGCCCCAAAAATTTTTCTTATTCAAATTGATTGCAAATGAATACTTGATTTTGTGAAAAAGAAACTATCAACTATGTAAGCACAAGGACAAGACCTGCGTTGAGAATTATGGCTTAACAAATTTTCTTTCTCTACTAAATATGTACAAAGATCGAAGAATTCTCTGGCAAATAGCTTAACTCATGAACTTACCAACAGTGATCATCAGATAGAACTCAGGCTGGAAAAGGAAGAAATCGAAAATAAAATTCCGCTACTGCTAGAACGGGTTTCTTCTTATAGTAGAATCCTTATGGAGATTTTGGAATTTCATATAAAAAATAGATCATGCTTTGGTTTGCTATCTTCTGCCTATCTAATAGTACAGAGATTCAACCTTTTAGAATTACAAATGTGATGGGGATCAAGCCCAAAATGATCAAGTCAACATCCCTACTATCCAACCAAGTCGAGAAAAGGAGTCCAAGGCATACGAATTAGCTCAAATGATCAAGAACATCACGGCTACCCAATCTGCGCAGAATCAAGTGCATTAGCCCGGTATTGTGAGCTGGATTATTCAAGCTTAAATTCGATTCAAGAAGCTGCAAATCCACTTTTTGGAACCCTTAATATGTCATCTTTAAGGAAACAAAAAGAGTTCTAGGTTAAGTCATTGGATAATAAGTCAAGGGGGGTCACTTTCAGAATGCTGCAGAATCTGATCCAATTTGGACAACCTGGACATTTTGAACCACAACTTCCAAACAGAAGCTCCAAACCATTCTAACTTGTGCCATCTGAAAATAAACTTTCCAAACTTTCTAACAACACCTGTTGGAGCTGATTCGGAAAAGAATTGCAAAAGTTATAGCTGTTTAAAATTGGAGGTTGTGCACTAAAAGCGATAGGCGGCCTGTCACTTTCACCTTTTGTATTTTGCTTACCTTTTGGTTCTTTGCTCCCATTGGCTATCCATTTGAATCCTAATGCTGCTTGTAAACATCCCTTAGGCCTTCCCCTTCTATTTATATGCTCATTCAACGTTGTAATATTCAGATTTGACATATATGAAAAGATAGAGTTCATTCTTTTTCATGTAAACTCTCTCTTGGTTATCTTTTCTTTGGCTAATCAAAGTGGTGATCAAATGAGTCTTAATCTTGCTTAGGGTGATGTGTCTTATCCCTAAGTGTGATTAAGAGCCCTAGTGTGAAAAAGGTGATGTGTCTTATCCTTCTTCATACTAGATTATCGATCTTTCTCTTTGCTTGGACCAAAGCTAGTTTAGCCTAGTTTTCGGTTTTCTCTTTTTCCTTCCTTAGTTCTTGCTTTGCTTTGATTCTTGGAGACTTAATCTCTCCATTCCCTTGCTTGGCACATCAAAATGAATTACTTAAGGTGTCCTTATGATGTTCAAGAGAAAATTAGCTCTTATGTTTAAGAAAAATGGTTCAACGACTGGTACAAGAGTCATGGATTACTACGATCTTCTTCTCTAATAGATCTAGAGTTAGTGATGTTAGATTGTTAGCAAATTCAATCCCTCTAAATAATCTCATCATGAAAATCTGGAAATATAAAATGGTAGCTTACCTCATGGAAATCCCATATCTGTAGTACTCATTCTTCATGAGAATAGCTCAGTTTCAAATGTATATGTTTAAAAGGATCCATTAGTTTCTCATATATCATGATGGTCTAACAAAATTTCCATACAATAGAAGTATGAATGTCGAGCTACATTATGCAGTGATTGAGTACATTGAGCAAACGAGAAGTCGGGTTTCTCCAGTTCTCTATGAGCAGGCATTTCTGGTAATCTTAGTTGTTTAAATCCCTCTTCAATCTTTCTATTACAATATTTCCACTTCCACGCTTTAAATAAAAGAAGTTTTCAAGTAGGGAATGTTATTCATTCGAATATTATATTTTAAATATTATAATTTCTTAATTAAAGCTCCATTGTCCTCAAAAGTTTTTTTTTTTAAAAAACTTGATTAGTGACAACAGTCTAAGGTAGGAAACGAAATGGATCTATACTGTGTCCGATCTAAGGAAGGCATTGTTGAGATTAACAATCTCTATAAACTAGAACCTAGAGGAATGCCATGGTTCAAGGCCGACTCACTTCAGGTAATTGTCAAAACTCTCTAATTAAGTCTTATTATGTTGCTCAGCACGGTGGGCCTTTAATCACATAAAATAGAATATTTCATAAATAGTAGATTGTAATAACTAATACCAGTGAAGTCATTATACGAAGTTTAATCATTAAGAAAAAACATAATTCCTTAAAAAAAACCCTAAAATAGCTTATTTTCATTTTTACCCAATTTTGAGGTCTCTTCTTAATTTTAAAAAGTTTTGGGTCAAATGTGCGAAAACAAACAATTCAGGAGGCAATAAACAATCAAAGTAGCAATTCAAAAGGTAGTAAAAAATCAAAGTACAAAACCTCAGGGTACTAAAAAATTATGTCAAAAAAATTAGTCCCGAAAAAATTAATGACACATATATTAAGGTGCTAAAAAGTCAACTACCCACAAACCAACATTAGAGAGGTCATGTAGAAGGCTATCTTTTGAATCTGTGCAAATCATTTCTAAGCTTTACAACCTGAATATCAACTGCAGCAAACTCCTCTTTGTTCATTTCTTTTAAAATGCAGACGGCCACATCATTAGCTTCTGATTGACCTCAAGCATTAACCAGGGCATGGTCGCCTCAAACATTGGAGACCGTACTTCTAACTTTGCTCAAAGTAGCTGCCTTATAAAATAATTAAATCAACTATTTCTACTAATGTTGTGCACATTAAAATTAAGTAAAAATCGAGAGCAATAAGACAAATCCTCTTGCAGAAATTGCATTTGAACCTCCCCAAAAAAACTAGACCCAACTCTGACATCCAAAGTCCCAATCAGTTGTTATATGCCTTAACATCTTCCTGTCAAAACATAAATTGACAACCACTCCATTTCAATTCGAGCAACTGTTATCTCTCGAAGCAATCCTGAAATTCAGTAAGGCACTCCAATTCTGCTATCGACATTCAAGTTATCGTTAAAATCACCTAAGATCACGCATGAGCCAGAAAAATTCATAGCTAGATCCTCGAAAAATCCTCAAAAGATCCATCCAAAAGACCTCCAACTAACCAAAACCATACATGAGTACGGCATAAAACATTTGAATATTAGCCATTTCAACTCTGCATTGCTCTACCTTAGCCTTAGCTTTGATGATGTCTAGAAAGCTCTGATGATATCCAAACGCAGATATGCATAACTGATGAAGTTTCCCCATCCATTGCACATATTTTTATAAACTTGCATATAATTTTGTTGTGTTGCGTTGTTGCAAGCAATCCAGTTCCATGCACATAATTTAGAAAGCGCTTATATCTTTTTGGTTCATAGGACTGTAAGCCCCCTAAAAGTCCAAGCCAAGGATTCAAAATGCGGTATCGGTTGCAATTTCGGTTTCGGTAGCGGTACGCCAAAATCGCTCTAAAACGGCAATCGCGTTCTATATCGCAGCTATCGCGGCATGAAAACGCGGATTGTCCAACTCCAAAACCTTTCTAACGCGGACGTTTCATCCCGGTTTGGCCACATTTTAAATCCATGGAATCCAAGCTATCAGATTAGCAGTGATATTTTATCAAGATGACTCTGGTCCATGGGCGGGATTTCACAATGCTTGACCAAAATAATTTCTTCAGACATCCAATGTTCTAATTTCCCTTACCTGGCAAGTTAAGGAGTAGAAAATCATTTTTAATGGAGATAGATTTTCTTCCAAACTAGGACAATTGGTTTACTATAAAAAGATGAACGGAGTTAAGTCCCATTCCTGTAGGCCGAACAAGAACACTCTCACCTCATTTCAGACGCATCTCACTAGTCAGCAACCTTGTAACTCTTGTTAATCCTAAATCAGCATCCTAAGGCAGCAGAGGTTATTTGGAAATCTGTGATTTGCAAAGATCAGGTTCAAGTGACTACAGGAATCAAAATACTTAGCAACTGAATGATTTCAGAGAGAAATGCAGATAGAAAAGAACACCTTGAATATGGCCATTTTGTTGTTCACTCAGAAATTACAACAGAGTCCTATATTATCTACAATCTTCTGTTTGTGAATGGCTTTCACAGCTTGCTTCTATGAAACAAAAGAAAATGTCAATCAAAAATCCTTTTCCCTTGCATATATTTTCCATAGAAAATGAACTTCTTAGAAAGTGATTTACAACTCTACCAAACACCAATTAAAAGATGCTTTTCCAGAAAACACTATCCAAAATCTCCTTCATATTCTCCTCCTGTTCATCTTCCTCAGCGATATCAGCCCAGCTCTTTTTGGTTCCCTTGTAAACTGGAAGATCCTTGGTACTTAGATCAGTTGAAGTTAAGCTTCCATGTCTATTAACATCTGTGGCAGTTATGTCACAACGATCTTGATTCTGCTTACTTTCTACAGGTGTAGTCAGGCTTAGATTCTGGTGAGTTTCTGAACACTTCCACTCTGAATCTCTAGAACGCAGAAAACTGAGATTTGTGCAGTTCTCAAACTGCAGTTTTCGATGCAAAGGGTTCACTGCCTCATTTGCATTTGCTGCTGTTTTCCAGTTTTTGCCATCCAACTCCATGGCACCTCTTATGGGCTGTGTGAATGGACTTCTAGGGCCCCCACACTGTGCCGAAAGCAGAGGAGTGCATGCTGTGTTGCCCTTTTGACCTCCATTGGAATATTTGCAGTTCTCAAATCGGAGTTTTTGCGGCAAACGCTTCCATCCCTCATTTGTGTTTCCTGCTTTTTCCCAGTGTCTATCGTCTGAGTCAAATGCACCTCTTCTAGGCTGTGTAAATGGACTTCGAAGGTGCCCACCTTTTTCTTGAACTGTAGGTGTTGCTTTCCAATCATGACCTTCATTACTTCTGAAAGGATCATTAGGCATTTTGTCAGGGGTGAAAGCTAAGCAATTTCCACTTTCAAAGCAGTTCTCCTTCTCGTGTTCAGATGAAGACTGTGACTCAATTTCAGCCAGCAACTGAGATGCACGCTCAAATGACTTGGCATAGGACTCATCCATCTGGTGCCCTTTAAGAACTGAACTCCTAATGCTTTGAAGGAGAAACTTTGCTTCAGAGACTCTGTTCATGTGAATCAAGCAGACTGCCAAATTGCATTGTTTATTCCTGTCAAACTCTAGTGACAGCGCTTTCCTGCGTAAAAGAGATGGTAAGCATTCTGCTTAGCTTCATTCCATCACAAGCAAAACATGTCAAAGGACAATGTATATGATCATGGACAGGGAGCTTACAGGTAATGCTCTTCAGCTGTTTTATAGTCATTCTTCTGCAAGTATGCCCAGGCCAAGTTTCCTAACAGCCTGTGCAAGTCAAGGTCAGACTTGAGAAATGGATTAAAAATAAAGGGTCAGACTCGAGAGCATCACACTGGGGGGAGGGGTAAACCCACCTTGCATATTCTTGTTCAACTGTTATGTGAACCTTCTTGCCTTGTGATCTAGCCAGTTTCACTTTCCTCCTAGCAAAAGCAAATCCTTCTTCAATTCGTTTCAATTTATCCTGGAGAATTTGCATCTGCTCCTCTAGCCTTCCACAACGCTGTGGAAATTCAATGTATGTGAAAAGCATGACGGTCAAATCTTATCGGACAAATTATGAAACCAAGAAATTGCAAATCAATTTAGATCACACACCTTGTAGAGCTCTACTAAAATATTATCAATTGACTCTTGAGAGTCTTGGGAGCAGAGGTGGCGGAAAGACTTAATTGCTTCGATTGCCTCATCAGAGCGGTTCAGTTGTTTCATCACAACAGCCATGTCTTTCAATGCACTATCAACTCGATCACCAGAATTTATGGCAGTCCAAAACAACGAGACTGCCCTGCCTGGATCCTTGTCAATGAGCTGTACAAGATATTAAATCAAATCTATCGTCAGATATATGACCTTTTGATGATCAGATATAGCAAATAAACCTCATCATCACCAAAATATTTTAAGACCAATAATGGAATAATTCAGGCCAACTTCAAGTTTCATTTACAACACTCATTACACAGACGGCCTATATAAGATTCAATCGTGAATTAGGATATCAATGAGTCAATCAGGCTTGAGTCCAGCATAAACACTATACATAAGAGTCAGAACAACAGCCACAAAAGTGAAAGCAGAATGCAGATATGCTTACGTGCCAGAAGCATGTTGACAATCGGCAGTCCTCCAGAGAAACAACTTATGATTATAAATAAAATGACAAAGAAACCAATACAATTTCCGATGCAATTAGCAATGAAGAATATGACTAGAGCACGGATGCTGCCAAGTGTCTCAATCAAAAGAGATAGGCTGTGCAGTTATTCTAAAATTTCCTGCTGATGCAAACTTCAGTCCAATTAAATCAAAAAATAGGACAACATTTAGCACAGATGGGGAATGAGCAGTTAGAAATTCGAGTTTCCCCATCAGTCATGCTTGACGATTGGCACGTCCCTCTTTTACTTAGCAGAAAAGCCGGCAACCTATTCTAAGTTAACTCAGACAATGTTCATTGCCCATGAAAAGTCATTGATGATGACAGCATTACATATGTTTCATATGCTACCGAAACAAACAAGTTAAAAGCTCTCTGAGGGTTCACATAAGATACTTCAAAGGCATGCTAGAAAATAACGGAATCATCGAACTTGCAGTGTGTTACTGGAATACAGTGATAAAATATAGTTCAGAGTTAATTATCTTCTTGTTATTGTGCACTTTGGAGAAAACTGATCGCTTGCTCAGTTGCTCCTATGTTATAGTAGACTATGTATTAATTTGCTTCATTCCTTACACAAAGTTGCCTCGTAGTGTATAAGGCATATTTCAATCAAGTAACGAAGAAAGGAAAAATGATGTTTACGGTGCTTATGAAGTGTCTAATGGTTGTTCCTGCATGTTTTTATTTGTTGACAAGAGTAACAATATTGACTGTTCGGGTAGCATTGGGTTCAACTGTGGTGGCTTATTTGCTGGTCTCTGTGGTCTCATTCACCCCTTCTGTTCTCTGATCAGTAGACTCTTGAAACTATTTACCTTGAAGTAGAAAATGTAATATGAACAAAGAACAAGATAAAGAAGAGTGCTCCTGACGTAGATGTTGATGCGCAACCCATACCAATGAGCAAAACCAGAACTTCTTGACAACTATTTGACATGACAAATGAGTTATCTGCTACACAATATGCGTGGATTAATCCAGAATAGGTCTTGCCTGGCTGATGGAATCTTTCCCATTTCAATCATCTTAGTTTAGACTTCAGACAATAATCACGCCCATTATCAGTTTCTCCAGTAACCCACTCAGGAAAAATGCGATAAATATTGGCCAAGCGGAAATCAGGTCAATCGAGGATTTTGTTCAAAATTGAGCAATTGTATTCCACCCCCAAAATATTTCTTGTTTCAAATCATCAGGGTTAATTTACTCTGCACAGCTCAACTTTTCCAAGTCCAAGGACAAATACTTATCAACAAAAATGTTGCACTAATCAACCTGAAGAATAATTTAACAAACAGAACAAGTAATATGAATAATGCCCAAGATTATAGCTTAAGGCTTAGTACTGCTAACATGGACAACCAAAATCAACTGATACGAAACAACCAAAAAAATAGATTTCTTGATATCTTTCTGGCATCATTGGTAAAATCAATTTGAATCATTTCCGACTTGGGTCAATTTTTATTCAAACCAAATCCACATCTCGAGTCAATTTCTCCAGTGACCTCCTCAAGAAAGATGGAAGACATTATCCAAGCAGTATCAAGTCAATTGGCTTTTGTGCGAAATGAAGTAATCATATTCAAGAACAAAGAGAGAATTACTGCACTGCAAACAGCAGAAAGAAATCTAAACAACCACCAACAACTATCAAAATGCCAAAGAAAACCCACAATCAAGAAAAAAAGAAGAAAGGGACAGAAACAGGGCAATCAAGTAAACAATCAAAACCCCAGAATTCAAGAGACACCCATGAATTAAAATAAACCCTAAATGAATAAAAAGGGTTTACAGGATCTGAAACACTGAATTTGAAAATGGCGGGTCAAAATGGAACCTGAATTCGCTTGGCTTTGACATAAGGCGAATCACCGGCAGGCACTTTGTGAACAACATGGAAAAGATTAGTGCTGCTTTTCTTGATCTTCTCTGACATCCACCTCTTCGGAGGGCTTGAATTTCGGATCGCCGGAGGTGTAAGAAACCCCCTCGCCGGCGCCGGCGAATTACCGTCTTTTGCGTCGCCCAACATTGTCGATCGTCCGATTATGTACTGGGTCTTTCTGGCCGCGAGAGAGAGAGAGAGAGAGAGAGAGAGAGAGAGATGCAGGATGAAGGTGAAAGAATTGAGGTAGAAGAAGTTTGGAAACAGTTGA
>NCQV01134245.1:13395-30732 GCA_002740545.1 Lophocereus schottii | reverse complement strand
TGAAATCTCCATAACTGATCCCCTCGTTATATCTTCAAGTTTTGAAACCAGCCTATTTCCCTCCATCTCAGAGAACTCAGTGTCAATACCAGAGTTTCCGCTCATACATGTGGTAGCGTACAATAACGTTGAACTTTGACCTAGTCCAGGATAAATAGACTCCCCTTCCATAGCTATCCCAGAATTAGATCTACCAGGCAATCTTCTACCGCTATCTAAGCCACGAGCATGCTCCTCGCTCAGTTGAAGCTGAGTTTGTTCCCCAGCAATATTAGCAAAAGACGCAACAGCAGCTCGGTTATTTAAAGCAGCATCACAATCATGAAGGCTGAATAAGTGCTCCGAAGTGCTAGATCCAGGGAAGAAGCCAGAAGGTGTCATCCTCTCCACAACCCCTTCTTTTAGCAGCTGAGCAGATTGGCGGATCGAGCTTTGATGCAGCAGCTCCATCAACATCCTCTTGGAGTTCTCTTCATCAAGCTGGTGTTCCCTCTTCTGCTGTTCAGCATTCAGATGCAGTTGCTGAATGTGAGATTCTACCCAATCATTAGGCATATGGCTATCAATGTCAGACCAGTGGCCCTCAGTATCAAAATGTGAGATGCCAAATTCATTGGGAACAAATGGGTGATGGGATTGATGAGAAAGGGTGGATGAATTAAATGAGCCTAGTGGACGTGCGGGACGGATTTGACTATTTGGGTCTTGAATATCCAAACCCTGCAGGCGGGCCATAGCATTCATCATATCTAAGTTAATGCCAGGACCTCCACCAGGCAGAGACATTGGCCGCTCAAATGGAAGCGCCCCTGAATCATACAATCCTCTTTTTAGTCGTTCCTGCAATTGAAGGTTCCTTTCATACTCTCTTAGCTGCTCCTCATGCGATGCCCTCTGCTGCTGCTGGAACATCTCTAGAGGGTTGAATGCAGGTGGGGTAAAAGCAGAAGAGTTAGCTCGTTGACAGACACCAGGATTACGAAGAACTTGCTCAGCTTCATCCCCTGGCCAAACCGAGCGAATCGGTCTTCCTTCTCCAAGTTCTGGCCGTTGCCTTAAACCCATGGACATCAGGCGTGCCTGCAGCTGCTCCTGCTGAAGCATTTGTGGAGAACGAAATTGATCATGTCTTCCCTGCTGCATTAGTTCTAACAAATCAGCATGATGCTCTTGCTGCATTGCTTGGCCCAACTTTGCTTGAATAACTTGTTCTAGATATGGATCACTGTGTCTCGAAGGCTGGAGCGAGTGCACCTGAGAATCTTGCAAAAGTTGCTGCTTCAACATCTGGTCCAAGACACTTTTCCCTGCAGTAGGATCAATGTGAGATTGGGCAAATCTAGGATCACGAACAGCACCATGAAGGAACTGCTCAAGAAGGTGTTGCCTAGCTTGGGACTGCTGCTCTTGCATAAGAATTTGCTGCTCATGAAGAAGCTGCTGCAAATGACGTTGACGTTGGAGCTCAATCTGCTGCTGCTCCTGCTGAAGAGCCAAGAAATGCTCTAGTTCTGATAAAGGTTGATTAGAAAGCTGTCGTTGGATAGAATTTCGACCAGGCACTGGTTCTAGAGGCGAGTCATTCAAATGAGAAAGTTGAGACAGGAGATTTCTCTGTTGAATCTGCTGCTGCTGCAGTTGCCTTGATATAAACTGCTCAGCTAATTCATCGTGGTTAGGTTCTTGCTCAAAGTGCCTAAAGGGTTGGGCCTCCAACGAGTCCCCAAACATGTTAGAGTTGCCAATTCGACCTTTGTTGTACACTTTAGACCAATTTTCTTCCACATTTGGCTCAGGCACTCCATCAAATGGCGAAATCATCCCAGTTGAATGACCTGGAGTACTGATGCTAATAGGTGTACCTGACAGCTGGGTCTGCCTAGTGTCAGTACCTTGAAGTTCAGACCACAGCAAACCAAAAGGATGCAACTTATCTTCGCTGTGAATTGGGATGCGACTTTCCTTCAATTCATTGGCATGAGATGAGTGAGCAACAGGGTTCATCAAGAGACTATCACCACTTCTCAGAACTCTCTGAACAGGGTTACCACCACTCCCAGGCCTTCCAGGAAATACAATTTCTGTTGAAAAAGTACAGAAGACCGCAGTTCAAAGTAAAGTGAATACATTCAGCAAAAAAGCACATCATAAGCATAACAGGATGGATATCAAAAGAAATACCTTCATCTTGAACAGAAGAATCATGAAATCCTATTCCCTCAGAAAATGCAAGCCGTGAGGAAATATTCTGCTCTAACATTTGAGAATGAGCTGGCTGACTTGAATGACTATCAAAATCTGGTTGCTGCCAACTTTGGCTATTTAATGTGGACAAATCATTGATTTCAGCAGTAGCTGTGGCTCCAATAGGGTTATCCATCTTAGCACTTAAATCTGAGCTGATAGAATACCCTTCTTGAACTTTCAAATGTGGCATCACATCGCCTAACTCTAGAAAAGGTGCATTCTCAGGAGCATCTGCCAGCCGGACAGGTAAATCGGTGCCAAAGAAACCTTGTTCAAACCATGAAATGATATCGACACCAAGAAAAGGCCCCTGTATTTCTCCCTGAGGGTCACGGTAGTACAATGACAATTCCTCAGGTGGTATACCATCTCCCATGCGACTTCTTTCTCTCTCACCGTGAGCAACCAGCATATTGTTATCCTGGCTTTCCACAATGGACTGTGACACAAACAGGGAGCTCGAGTCATCAGGAAGCTTGGAACTGATATCAAGGACAGCACGATCAATGTCATCAACCAGACTGTGTTTGATTCCAAGAACACTGTAACTATCACCATCAGCCCTGCTGATATCAGAAGTTTTCAGCACTGTTGACATCGGTCCAGCAGCTTCTATACTGGGTGCCTTAAGATCCTCTGCATAGTTATCATTTCTTTCTGAAACACATCATAGTACCAAGTTTAGAACGGACCCACACCCACCCACCCACCCACCCACACACATTAATTCAAATATATAGAGACGGATGGTACAAGGCATTCACCTTCGATTTGACAGCTGCCACCATTAGCAAGACCTTGAGGATTAACATTAGCCTCTGTAGCAATATTGACAGGAAAGACGCCCAATTTCCCATCAAGGAAATCCGTGCCTACACATAGGTCAAGAGATTTACTATTAGGAAAGAGTGGATTAGGCAGTTGTCTCAGGAACAAACAAACATTGTCTCTGTCCCAATTACCAATAGCTGCCTCAGCAACTTTGCCCTGTCGTAGTGGATTGTAAGAAGCCCCACTGCCAGTGATTTTCCCCTTCCATATATCTTTAAGAGTTGCCTGTTTTCACGGTATAACATCAATAATAGAAATGCAAAATGTAAAAGGTCTGTAGGACACATCTTAAACATGTATTTCTCCTAGAACTGGGGGTGTTAATAACAAGGAACTACAAGGACACCAACAGTGCAACATAATAAAATCAATTCACGTTAACTTCACCATAGATCTTACCTGTTCCTCAGAATCAGGTGTGACAAAAGCCAATGGCTCAACAATCTCTAGTTGTGTTAGGGAGGGCACTTCTTCCATTGAATCAGGCTTGACAGCAAAAGTTGGATCAAGCTTTTGCAACCGGTAAATATCCAGAAGCTTAGCCCTAGGATAGCGAAATGCCTCGACTGACAAGGTAGGTTTTCCTGGAACGTTCTCGTTCTTGTCAACTTGGACAGTACCGACTGGACAACCCAGTGGAGCCTTCATAAGAGGAACACTACTTGATCTCCCTCTTCCTAGAGTGAATCCCAGAGTTGAAGCATCGACCCTTCCTTTATCAGGCCCAAAGCCAGGTGCGGCCCGATATGGAGTAGGGGCACTGGAATTAGCTTCCATTCTGTGGCGAGGCCTCCACTTGTCACGTGGTTCAGCATCACGATTGCCAATAGCAACAGACTGCCCATCATTTTGAGCATCTTCCTTCTCAACCTCCATTTTCTTCTCTGGACGCAATTCCTTCTCCTTGTCTTCTGGACCCCACCTAGAAGACCACTTGTTATCACGCCTTGCCTCAAGACCAGGATTGCGGTTTGTTGCATCGTGCCACCGCTCAGAGGAAGGCAAGATTCTCACATCTGCAGCTTCCCTAACTGACACATTCTCAACACGACGATCTGTTTTCCTGCGGTCTCTTCTGCCAAGTAAGCCAGTTTCTCTTTCTTCCTCACGCCAGCGCCTTGGGCTCTCGGTTTCAGGTGCAAGTTTCCTCCAGTCCTTCTTGTCACTTTCCTTCTGGACTGGATCACTGGAGTTCCCAAGAGAGAGGGAGTTTGGTCCACGAATATCCTATCGCAATTTATGGTCAATTATCAACTAGCCTTTGCTGAACAGTATCAACTATAACTCTTGAATTCATGATCACAATCAACCACCAGGAATCAAGACATATTACCCTTCCATAAAGACAACACAAACATAAAACCCAGGAACTTCTATACGGTTTTAATATTTTTGATAAGGTATACAGTTTCAATATTTGAGCACACAATCCCCAATCAGTAGCTAATCCTCCAAAGAGATGATGCTATCCTTGAAATAAGAATAACTACAAAGCTACTAGTATTAAAAGGCAAATTGTAAATATAAAAAAAGGCACCTTGTAAATAAAAAATAAATAAATAGCTAGCAAAAAAAATTATAGCACTAACTATAACCCAAAACCCCACTTGACATTTTTAAGAGCTGAGCATATCCTAGCACTGGTAATATAACTATGGATTGCATTGTAAATATGGATTCTGAAGTTTCAACCTCCACACTGAGAAACTCCATTAGTGCAATCATCATGTACACAAGCTGACTAAAATCCACAATTATCTTCGAAGCAGACTTTTCATGTTCTGAAGTTCAGCACATCTGTCGGCATTTCAAGTGTTCTAAATTAAGCTACATTTCTAGATCATGGATCACAATTTGTAACTAACACAGTCCTCTGATTAATTGAATCCTAACAAAAGCACAACAAAATCATTTAGATAAGCAGCAATCTTTAGACAGCTGTCAGAATGCCAAAGCATAAAATCTCTCCATAAATCTCCAGATGGAACAGAAAAAGACAAGGCAACAACAGCATAGTGCAACAACGAGAGAATCGATTTCCACATGGACAACGAACTGCCAGAAACTCGGAACCCATGGAGACATAAACAGAGAAAATAGTAGCTTTATTGGGAAGGAATGACTAGAAAAGCAGGCCCAAAAGAAAAGAAAATCCATAATGCACATATACTGCAAGGGATAAGTAGCCAAGCATCAATAACACCCTAACTTGCTAATGCTACGAAGTACAACATTGCATTGAGGGGAGGGAAAAGCGCACGGAATAAAGAAACTTCATGACATAGTTAGAACGCACCAGCTTAGCATCACTTGTTTTAGAATAAAGCCACTGAGGAGACAACGGAATGCTGCTCTCAGAAGCTGCCTGATCTGCAATGGTTTTAAAACAGACCAATTAAATTTAAAATGGAAAAACATTGACCCCAAAAAAGGAAAAAAAGGGGAAAAAATCAAATTCACCACGGGCAATTAAACTACCTTTCACCTCGTCAAGGAACACCATTGTGAGCTTTTCGTCATCATTTTCTACAGAGACTACAACATAACAGGAGTTATACATTAAAGAAAGTCCAGAAAAGCTTTGCAAAGGATATATCAACATTGTAATGACTCAAACCCTCAAATCCCATAACCATGGAAGTATCTCATACTTGTAATGAAATGAGATGACCATAAGTTCACAACACGCAGGATATTTTCAAAAGAATTGTCAACGAAAACATAAAGTAAATACACTTTAATAGACACTGCCTAGCAACAAAGTCAAGTGAATTGCCGACAAAATAAATCAAATGCCGAACACTACGACCGCACATAGCCATAACGGTGCAGGACGGCATCCACGCAATTTTCGAAGTTAACCTCAAGTATTGATTTTTTTCCTCTCCCAACTAAATACCATCAGGCAAGACGAACAATAGCTACCTATAGCATTAAGACAAATTGAAAGGAGGAAAAAGAAAATGCACATTTATAATACATTCAGGGTTCAGACGAGGTTGAGCAACGCGATTGATCCACTGCTTCAACAGTGAATCATAGAGTCGAATCAAAGCTAGAAACCATGAGCGTTTGAAGACCGAAAATTACACAAATACAGTTGCCGCCAAAGGTTTGTATTTCAGATCGACTAATGTCGAAATTCCGATATACGATAAAACAAATCTTAAGTTAAAAAAAAAAAACCCAAAATCAAAAATCAAATAAAAAGAAGATGTATCAGATACGTGAAATTAGAAAGAGGGGGAGAACCGAGTGAGAGAAGTGGGGTTACCTTTTGGGGCCGATAAGATGAGATCATCGGGCAGATCAATCTTGCGCTCAGCCATCTCAAAGTTTGAGAATTGGTCACGAATTTCGGATTGAGATCGAAAAAGGGACGAAGGAGAGGAACCAAGGGCTCAGATTCGAATTCGCGAGAAACGAAAGAGCGGATGAGGTCGCACGGGATGGAAGAGGGAAAGGAGGGAGGGGGGAGAGAGCGAGAGAGATTGGAGAAAGATGCCGGAGATTATGAGTGAGAATGAGATTAGGGTTTCGAGAACTGTTCAAGGACACTTGCAGAGAGAGAGGGGGGATGGAGCGCCAGGATGGAGGGGCGGAAACAAGAAAGCAAAGAGAGAGGTTGAAACTCGAAGGAGGATGGAAGCGTATGGTTTGGTCAGGAACAACCAAATCAAAATAGCAATCCACAATTACAAATTTTGCTTTTCGTTTTCTTGGGCCTTGGCCGAGCAAATTTGTCAGGTTTCCTATTTGTTTCATGATATATGATTTTTATTTGTCATGACTATGTTCTGTGAAACCTTGGTTATATCAAAATAATAATTAAAAGACTCACTTCACCTGTTTATAGTGTCAGTAAAAAATAAATAATGTTACTCAATTTTTATCATAAGTTTTGCAGACAAGTTGTCACGAGCACATAGAAGGTGAAATTAAATGTTGATAAAGTATACACTTTTTTTTTATATGTTGGGTCAAATGAATTGGGATCGTTATCATAAGAATAGGTGCCAAAAACATGTTCGATGAACATTTTGCATCAACCATTGTAATGATCATAATTCATGCTCCTAAAATCACATCTCTACTTTAAAAAAAAAAAAAAAACGATCTACCTTTTCTATCTTGGTCTTTTTCAGACTGAGGCACATACTTAACGCTTCTACTCAAGATTTGCCCTTTGATCATGTAGTCTTTCTTGCTTGAGCCCCTCACCTCGACATAGGTTGCACCGAAGTATATATATTTAAACTATGTTTTCTGTTTTCACTCATAGTGACTTCTTAAAGATACTTGGTTAATGCTCTTGGTTACGAAACTAACTGAATGAGAATGCGTTTGTTTATGAGGTATTAATTATTCATATACTTCTCTTGTCAAGTTGTTCACGAGAAACATTTTAGGTACTTCTCTGGTAGAATATTGAGGTATAAAGCTTCTAAGCAATTCCCACATCATATTCTCAGAAAACACTTTTATGAATTATGTAAACACATGCATTAAACCTTGATATGACATATACACATAAGTAAGAAGAGTAGCATGACTTTTAAGAGTATACATGCCCAAAGTATATTCTACATGAACATTGATCCATTGTTGATTGTTTTACATTTTCATCATACTTCACATATGAATATGTGATATTTGCGACTCTTTTCGCCTAGTCTCCAGTCTTCTAAACACCTACATTGCATTAATTGTCCCGTGTTGCTAACCTTTTTTAAAAACGAGAGAACTTTATTAGCCACAATGAAGCCCAGTGAAAACTCTAAAGAGGAGCCAAAGAGCCGATTATCAAGTCCACTTAAGGATTATACAAACTACCTACTATATAATCAGCCACAAAGTATAGCTACTTTGACCTTTATGTAATTAAGGGATGCGTTTACATATGAGCAAGATCTTATTTAATTACCAACCTAGTGTTCAGTAACGTTTGAATGATCCATGTATCCATCCCATTGGTTCCTTATGCACTCTTTTTTTTAAAAAAAAAATATAAAATGTTGAGCATAAAAGTTAATATAACTATTATGATAAAATAAAAAAGTACAGTACTACTCCCTATTAACAAAACAATATGATCAAATAAAAAAGTATAAAAAAGTTCACAATTTGAACTTGTTTAATGCCCTTACTTTTTGGTAGACGTAGCAATTTCATCCGCACTCAATGAATGTCCATCCCATCCGATCCGAAAAAGCGGATGAAAATACGAAACATATGGATGATGAATGGATGACAGATGATGGTTTCACGAATTCAATTGGATCCGGGTGATGCTCAATCCGACCCGCCACCTGATCCATCAATCGATTAGTCATCCACTTGTTTATCTCCTATTTGCAATTAGTTTACTTTTTATTTTTGTGCTGAAAATTTTACTCATCTTTTGGACAATTATATTGTTAATTCTATGATTTCGCCAAAATTAATATGATGAATATGATATTTATTCGTTCCTTATATCAAAAATATCTTTTTTAAAACTTTTTAAAAGACAATGCTTACCTTTTTATATAAATTTGCTAACATATTATGTATAAACTTTCATCACCTATTTTCAACCCGAGCCACTCGTTTTCACTCGCGGATGGTGGATGGTGGATTGAATTATAATTTTCCGGATGACGTGTAGATTTAGATGAAGTAGATTAAAGTAGGTGATGATGCGGATGATAGTTCACCTGACTCGAATTCGATCCATTGTCATCCCTATTTTTTGGAGATTAACACACTGTTTGGATATAAGAGGGGAAGTGAATGGAGGGAAGGGAAAATAACAGGAGGGAAGGAAGACGGAAGTAAGCAATTTTACCTTGGTTGGATTAAAGTGGATAAAAATGGAGTAAAATTATAATGTTTGGATTTTCAAAAAAAAGAGAGAGAGAAGAGCGGAAGGGATGGTTTATTATTATTATTATTATTATTATTCTCACTTCCCTTCCTCTCCTCTCCATTCCCCTTGAATTTGGAGGAAAATAAAAATTAAGTCAATGGGTTTTCATTTTTTTCTCAAAGGGAAGAAGGTTAATTAACTTCCTTTTCCTCCCTCTTCCCCTATTTTTCCCTCCATTAACCCAGTCCAAACATTCGGTAAATGATGTAACAATACGGTCATCGCTATAAAATTAGACCCGTAAAAAATCATATCAAATATCTCATGTTTTCACCACCATGCCGATGTGCTTGTAGCAGATTGGCTTGTTTGCTTTGCTTCACCCTCTCTACCCAGGTTCGAATTTGGATAGAGACCTTCCTTTGCCAATTAATTGGTAGAGAGAGGGGAAGTGTGGGTTGGATCTTGAGTCCTGGCAGCTTTGTCCCCCTCCCCCAGGATGATTGTCCTATTGGGTCTCCCCTGAGATAGGGGTCCAGTAGGTGGTCCATATTTATCATTGTAAAAAAACAAAATGTTCTCACAGTCACTGCCATACTTTTAATCAGTCGTCCAAACATATCGTATTCCTGTTCACCATGGGTGGAATGTAAACCCAACTATTGAATGACTTCCCTCAGATAATTTTACCAGTACCATCCATACACTTATACTCTCTGAAAAAATATACACAGAACCACAAAAAATCTGGGCAACTATGAAAGTATGAATGAGCAACCCCACTGAGAGTGAGCACTACATTCTTCTTCTTCTTCTTCATCGTACTCCTCCTGGTAGATCTGGCCTTCGGTGCTCCACCCTCCGCAAGAAGGAGCGGATGAAGCTCGATTGAGCAGCCATATATTATCTACCTCCTTAACATACCGCTGGATGGCTTGAATCTTCTCCACGTTTTTTTAGACCTAGAACCTGCAAAACGCCTTATGGATCTTCAGCGCTGAATCGGAACATGACTTCTCTGACCCATGAAGCGAGTCAGAATTGAAATTACCTTATTCGACGAAGAAGAATCAGAAGATGACGATGAAGAGTACGTACCGCGTCGTTTGGGGGTACCGATTGTAGTGCAATACTTGTGAAAAAGACCATCCACCATTTTCAGATTTTGACTGCCTTCCCCCCCTCCCCACCCTCATTTGGTTGCTAGAAATTAAAGAATTTTCAGGGGAAGCTTTGATGATAATGATTAAGCTGTTGAGACTTTGGAGTGGGGGATAAATGTGAGAGACGGGAAATGAGATCCTGGAAGATCGTCCTCTAAACATGATGATTCTGGCACGTTGAGTTCTTAAGGAGAATGATGAATTTCATGGCTGTCGAGACATGGGTAATTAACCACGTAACAATAGAGATATCAAGATAGTGTTAAGCCAATACAGGTTAGTTTAAGTTGACACTATTCTTAAGAAAGTTTTTGAATTCCAGTCTCATAAATTGAGAAAATCTATCGTGAAAAATAATCTCTCTCCTTATAGACTAATAGTAGCTTGACTATGTTAAAAACAGCTCCTTCCCAAAAAAAGATAGTTTTGGGATTATCCATGAGATCGTTTCATTCATTTAACTGTGTGACACAATATATCTATTAAAAGTTGAACAAAGCTGCTTTTATCGATGCATCTTATTGAAATAGAAAACTATCCCAAAAAAATTCCTGTTGACATAATACAACAATTTTCAATGCAGGTCCCACTTCTGTGGGTTATGGGGCTGTAGTTATAGACAACTTTAATCCTGCATATATCTACAGATAGAGATGTTGATTCGAAGAGATCTTCTAATCAAGATAGTATCCAATCAAATCAAGATATAGGAACCTCACCCCTGCAAGTGTTAAGAGTGGATAACACTTGGAATGTAATAGCGACTGATGTTACACAAAGACTGATTAGATCATAAGCATTCTGGTCGGAATACTAATGCCAGCCCTCTTCAACAACTCTTTGGAAGCTTGGTTTGCTTGTTTAATGACCTCTTCCTATGATGTCGAGATATAATGCAAAAAATATGATCAAAATCATAGAAAACACTAATCATTTGACCAGAGACACAGGCCATTTACAAGAATAGTAGGGAAACGACAAGCAAAGCAAACTAGGAGCTAGGGGTACTTTACCTCATCCACGGTCAAGATTTTCTTGTCTTTCATGATCCACTTTCCATTACAAATGACCGAAACAATGTTTTCAGTTCGCATGCAATAAACTAAGCTAGATATGCTGCAAAATTCACACACTGAATACTCATTACCCTTTTGATGGATGATAGTAAGAATAAGCAATTCAGGTAGCTCGCACTTAGGAGTCATGACATTCAATTTTCTTTTTTTAAGATAGAAAAATATTTACCGGTCATGAATAGGAGCCATGGTCCATGAACAAGGATCTATGACAATGATGTCCGCCTACAAACAATGGAGAAAGATATTAGTAGGCCTTCACTGCTATGAAGTTTCATTATGCATGTAAGAACTGGAAAAATATTCTAATTGAATGCTTTAGGAGAGATGGAAACGCAAACAGGGAATAAGAGAGTGCCTCCAATATGAGGCTAAACCAGCAGTTTTGAGCTCACATGCATTGAATCAGTAGACTAACCTTTTTCCCCACCTCAAGTGACCCTATTTCATTCTCCCATAGAACAGTTTTAGCACCATCTATTGTTGCCATTCTCAGAACCTGTTCGGCCGGTAGAGCTGTGGGATCTGTTGTTCCAGTCGCAAATACTTCGCGTCCTTTATTTATAAGAGAAGCTAGGTACATTTCATCAACTGCACAAGAATGACATCAAAAATTCTTTCCACTGACAAACAAAAAGGATTTTATCATGTAAAAATGACAGACATAAGCGGTAACATCTCCAAGCTTCAAAATCATAAGCGTATGAAACGAGACAAAAACTAGTGTTGCCCCAACATCCTTGTTTGTTGCAGTAGGTTTTTCCGAAACTAGATTGAAGCTTTGACTCTTTACATTCTTAGACACACTTTAGGGAAAATGAATTTCCTACAAATTCAGACCTAGTAAGCTTTCTTGGAATGGCCAGTATTTCTCTAATAACAATGACATTCACATTCATAAAGAAAATGCTTATAATTCTTATCAAGCAAAAAGCGTCATGAGATCAACCACATACCCAGCTTTTCTTCCTTGAAAGTCAAGCTTCAATGATTAAGCAAGATAACACAGCAGTGAAGGAAATTGGGTATATTCAAGAATGAAAAGTAATGCACATACCGATGCTCATCCGATTGTTTGATGGTGCACCATCTGTTCCTAGAGACACGCAAATTCCAGCATCAATCATTTTCTTTATAGGTGCAAATCCAAGCATCCGCATTGCTGCAGCTGGACAATGAGAGACTTTAACACCAGCCTTTGAGAGATAACTGATCTGTAAGGGAAAGAGGAGAGCACAGCTATGTATTGTTTGATACACAATGTGCCTAAATAAGAAAGCATGTGACTTGCATTGGTCTCCATCAGGTGCTAGAAGGTGTTTTTTGCTGACTACTATCAAGAAGGATCCACCTCTGGTGGTGGTGAACTACCACAAAATGGCATTTTCTGAGATAAATTGGAGGCTAGCAAAAGCCGTTGCATTATACATTCTGTCACGGAAGCATGTTCGAAAAATTTGTAAAATTTCTGAACCTCCCATAAGATCATATATGTGGAGTGAAGAACAAAGAGAAGTCAATAGCACAATTACCTCATTATCATTCACCCATACGCTGTGAGCTGCCAGGAGATTGCTTTGAAGGAACTTTATCGTCTCCAAATATGTAATAGTTCCATGATCAACTGTCCGTGTGTCCACTACGACTTGATTCTCATATGGTATCTCAGCAACATGCTATACAGAAACATATGGAACCATTGAGAAGAGAATCACAACAGCACAACAGAAACGTTGCAGAAAACCTGCACAAGTAAGAAATGAAAGAAGTCATTACCATGTGAATCCCAGTTTTCAATTCCCTAGCCAAGTCCCTGGTTTGAATAAGCAATCGATCAGTTGAGTTCATAATTTGCCTGATTCCAAGCCATATCCTAATGCGGCCATCTGCGGTACCATGATGCTTCTCATAGAGCTTTTTCTGAGACTGAAACGTCGTTAGAATAGATTCATTATAAATAAGTTTGGTGAACAAGCTGCTCGATTTTCCACTCTAAACAAAATTTTGAACAAAACTCACCTGAATACACTGATCAGTGGTGTGTGTGCTCCATGAAGGCGGCAAGCCCTGTCCAGAATCCATAATAGATTGGGTTAAACAAGCGCGCAAGCCCAATTGTTCGACTGCTGTAGCCATTCCAGATACATAGTGGCCACCAGCTTCCGCAAAGCACGTAACCCCAGAGCGAATGAGCTCAATTCCGCAAAGCAAAGTGGAGAGATAAGAGTCACGGTGAGTCATGTTGGACTCGTATGGCCAGATGCGATGGTGCAACCAAGTAATGAGATCGACATCGTCCGCAATTCCTCGAGCCAGTTGTTGTGATGTGTGAACGTGAGTGTTGACGAAGCCAGGGAGCAAGATGCCGCCATTGAGGTTGAGTATTGAATGGTGAGGGACGGCAGAGAAGTGGTGGAGGATGTCGTCAGAATGGCCTATGGCTTTGATTTTGTCGCCTTCGATTACGATGGCTCCATTCTGGAACACTCTTAGATCCGGATCCATTGTTACGACCATGGCGTTGTGGAGGATACTAATGCCTGACTCGGGATCCATCTGTCCAAGTTCACCCTACCTTACGCCTCTCTTCTGCACAAGCACAATCTGAATCTTCCCCAGAGTCCACCAACAAGTCAACACCCTCCCAGGGCCAAAAACAAGGGAAAAAAGGAAAAAGAAATGAGCTTTCAGTTGGGTAACCAAGTAGCAAGCGATTTCGTTTGTTGGGACATGAAAGGCAAAGTCCATAGGCCTAAATCTAATAAAGCTAAGCTGCCAACTGACTAGTTACCACAAGTATTCACCAATTTATTTGACTGGGCTTGTGGGTTATCAATGTAAAAAAATCAACCCAAGATCCTAACTTGATATTGGACTTTGGGCCAGCCCACCCCACCTTTCCCTTTTTTTTAAAAAAAAGAATCGATAGGTCATGGGTTTGTGAAGAAGACCACAAGGTAGGTTTATCAAAATCAACTCTGATGGATCCAAAACTCCGCAAAGAGCAGTAAGATGTTTCATTAATTAGGAAGAGAGATTTATTCAAGAAACAACGTTCGACTTGGAAATGGTGTCAGTTTTAGTAGCAAAAGTAACAACTGTAACAAACGGCATCAAAGCAACAATACAAACAAGTTTTACTAATATTCATATCAAGGGATACAATAAAATTCTCATCTTAGTAGTTCAAAAAAGCGGTATGGGATATTCAAATTTCAATACATGATATTCACACTTGCATTCAACTCTGTAACAATGTTTTTATTACTCATTTTTAAGCAAGGGAATTGTGCAGCCGACTGGATAGCAAAGCATCGTGTGTCATTAAATTTCACAACAACATGGAATAAGGTTCCGCATAGAGACCTTCTTTGTATTTTCTGTGAAGATAATCTAGGAAAAATTCTTGAGAGAAGAGTTACCTATATTGTATTCTTATCTTTTTTTAAAAAAAAATATAAAAAAAAATCAAGTCCAACTAGAACAACGGTTGTAAAGCCCCACCTGAAGGGGGCAAGCGCGTACCGCCATGAACGCTCAATTAGGAGCCCCTACAAGGCTCCTTAAACTTCTTAACCATAATTAACCTGTTAATAGGTAATAGCAACAGAAGCTCTTATCGAAATCTGACTAAAGTTAGGGAGGGTAATTCTAAAACAAGCATTTACAAACATTAATCGGTTAACATATAATTACACAGTACACGTATCTTATGACACATAGACAGAACATATCATCTAGCATATAGATGGCGATAAGAGAACATTCCTATGCTTCAGAAATCAAAATAGACTCGTATCTTTCATATATAACATGCTCCCGAACTTCACAAAATACACACATATATGTATGTCATAGGGTAGGCAATTAGACTAACTTAGTCGTACTTGTCTCATATCAGGAACAATTCAAGGACCTTCGTTTTCACTTAAGTCCCTAAACAAATTCTGCTGTTAGTCTATTCACTAAACTAACCATGATTGTCCTATACCAACCATGTCCTTTAGACTTCTAATCCTCACTGAAGTCCAAAAGAAAGCAAAGTCTGCTAAATCAAGGTAATGGCCCGCCCATAACCATACTTGATGCATACATAAAGCATATCTCTTTCAAGAGTCCACAAACTTGCTACCCACACATGATATATTTCTATAAACATAGTTAGTAATCATGCATATGCTTCAAAATCAATCACAATTTCATAAATATCCTGAATGGTCCTTCAAATCCAAAACCAAATTCAAAGCCTAGATCTAAGTCAAAACTAATTTCATAACACATCCAAAGTCCAAATTCGAGTCAAAACCCATGGCATAACAAATCTAAAGTCTAAATTCAAGCCAAAACCAATTTCATAACATATTCAAAGTCCAAATCCAAGCCAAAATTAGCTTCATGACATATCATATATTCTTCACTGACTACAAAACTTTTAGTTTAGGGGAAATCAACTCATGACTCACACAAAGAACAATCATAACATAAGGGTGACAAACACATTCTAGTGCCCCATCTACGGCTCATTTATATGGTACCAACTAGTGATGGACCAGCCGCAACTCATTCATATGATACCAACTAGGCACCCACGCTCTAAAGGACGCGAACTGCCCACAACACAAACTATCAAATCACATTCATATCCTAGTAAGTTCAGGCTGAAACCTTCCTCGCTAAGGATCCACATGACTCACATAACACATAAGGCCGACATTCATATCCCAGGGAATTAGTTGGAACCTTTTCCACTAGGCGACCTAAATATAATGATAGTCACTACTATGGCCATAGCTCTAGAACGTCATGTAATAACCTCAATCAAGATATGAACCTTTTTCCCTAAAAATATAACTTAATAAAATCATAACACTAATCTAATTACCCTTTTATTTTTCAAAGAAACTCAATTTCACAATTTTAACAAAACACAGTCGAAACAAGGTATAATTCCATCCAAAATATTTTTCACAAGTTTTCAATAAATCATGACAAATACCTTACTATTTTAATGTGTGAAATTATCACAAACATGATAACTACTTAATTTATGCGTATGAATAATCATAACTACACTAAACATAGCATTCCACTCAAAAATTCGTAATTCAAAAAATACACATCCAACATTCACGAAAATTTACACACAAATAAAACATAGATTAGGGAATTAATCATAATATCTTCATAATTTTTCTTGAAGCCAATCCTTCACAAAAATTAAAACAGTACCTAAAAATAGACACTAAACACGGAAAATTCAATCAAAAATTCATAAATCATAAAGTACACAGCCAAAATTCATAAAAATTAACAGAAAATAGCCAAGTATTATATTTCACAAACAGTAAAATATTCATAATTTTTTACCAAGCAAATGGCTCCTAAAAATTAAAACAATAACTAAAATTATGCACCAAAATAGGGCAGTTTTAATAAAAAATTCATAACTCACAAAGTCTACATCTAAAATTCATGAAACTTTACCAAAAATCTCCAAATAATATTCATATTCTACAGTACAATTTTTACATTTTTTCTCCAACCCAGTGGTATATAGTAATTCAAACATAATCTAAATTTTCACACCATATAACAGGGTAGTTTCAATCAAAAATTTATAACTCATAAAATGTATTTCTAAAATTTATGAAAATTTACAGAAAATTGCAACGCATAGTGATCAACCTACTGTAAAAATTTCAAAAATTTTTGTTACTCTAATAATTCATAGAAATTCGAATAGTAGCTAGCTGTCTGCAAAATCTGAAAATCCAACCTCTATTTTTCTACTCTCTTGTTCATCCAATACAAGTAATCAATCCAAAAATTCATAGTTTAGCATATATATGAACGAAACCACAACATAAATATTTATCCATAATATTCACATAACCCTAAAATTACAAATCACCAAGAAGATTTTAGTGGTGGGTTTCTGCCAATTGCAATTAATTTTTCAATCTATCAAACCATAAAATTATCAAAATCAAAACTTCAACTTTCAATTGAATCATCAAATTCAAGCATAAATTATTCAAATAATCTTTCCCTAATCAGTTTTAAGTTGAAGAAAAAGTAAAGATTACTCACCTTAACTTAAAATCAAACTCAAAATCCAAACTTCTCCTCTTCTCCTCCTATTCTTCTTCTTTTTCTGCTTATCTTTCCTCCT
>NCQV01134215.1:0-12036 GCA_002740545.1 Lophocereus schottii | reverse complement strand
TAATAATAATAATAATAAGTAGAGCATGTTCGTTTCAACCAGGAGTGGCCAATAGCTCAATTGGGTAAGGTGTGCTAGATCAGTTGACCACTGCCGCACGCACACAGGCAGTCACAATATAGATAGAAAGAGCGTCCTCGGGGACCAATGTAATCTATCGAGCTTTGTCTATCAGAATACGTTAAGTAAAATTCTAATTCAAGGGGTTTCGATTCAACAACTTCTAATTCATCAATTTTAAATAAATTAAGGAAAAATACCTAGGAATTCATGTAGTTATGAAAGATGATTAGATCAAAATGATAAGCATGTGCTTCTCTCTAATCGGTTAATCTTGAGAAATTATAATCTCCCCAAAAATTTAGTCTATTCTTTCGAAATCAACTAAATTTACCTAATCTAAGCAAAAGTCGTTCTTTCAAACTAATTTGTCTTTATCCAAGTTGAATATCTTCGATTACACTCTAGTCCTTCTAATATGCAAACCTCTCTTTCGAGATGACGCTATGTCAAGTTTTATCAAGCAGTGTAATAATCAAATGTTACCTTTCAGTTTTTCACTCAATTGTTTCAAATGTGCAAGTAAACTTTGACCAAAAATTCACTCACAACATGATAATCACTTGATAGAACGAAATCAAACTAATCATGAAATAAGCACAATTCTATATATTAAAACATGATCCAACTACACTTTTATAAACTACTAAATCTCTAAACAAAATAAACCACTTACACATGTTTAAAGATTAAACAAGTAACCAATGTTTTGGCGAAATCTGAGAGAAAGGGCTTGACTGAGATAGCCTTTCAACCAAGGGCTTCAAACCGCCTCAAAATCAAACACACACACTTAAGATTTCTCACCTAAACACTAATCAAACTAAAAATTTTAACTAAAAAAAACAAATTTTATGAAGGAAATGGACTATGCTATACTTCCTCTCTCTTCCATTGCTGTTGAATAATGCCTTTTTATAGAAGAGTTTAGATCATTTTAGCCACACAGTCGAATGAAAACAAAGAGGCAACAGTTTCTTAGCTGACCACAGTCCGATCATGGTCTAGGCTGGAACTGATTTTCTGCTCTTTTCTTGCTCCAGGGGCGTAGGATCACATGGGTGTCTATGGGAGAGGTCAAAATACATCCAATAAGGGTCAAATGATGGGTAAAAAGGCCTAAAATACTGCAAAACACATCAAACAATTATACCTAAGCATAAATCGAGAATACGACTATAGATTATGATTTAAAGCACGTAATTCTCCTAAAAATGTGGTAAAATAGCCCTAAATGATGTATACATTGAGCACTTATCAAACTCTCCCATGCTTAAACTATTGCTTGTTTTCAAGCAACGCTAAAACCAAAAATATACACAACAAACATATTACGGGATGAAATTTTCAAAAACCACTTGATAGACCACAGTGTCAAACTTGAACCAATCCCTCCAAATCATCAAATACAATCATTCAACATATGGAACAAGTGAGGCTAGTTAGGCCAGTAAAACCTGACTATAGTTATGTGGCACTCATCACTCATGTGTTTAAAAATGTATACATATATAAAGGTTCCCTCAATTCTCATTCCTTAGACTCAAATCTACCATAAGCTTGACAAGACTCCCAAATTCGCCATCACTAAAATACAAACATACTAGACAATCATGAGGACTTTCATAGGGTTGTAATAGGGCCATGGTTAAAGTTAAGAGGAGAACAAATATTTTGGAAATGAGGAGTTAGAAGTCATAGACTAAGAAATAAACGATTCCAATGCATCATATTGCATCCTTCTTAGACCAATATAATTTATCAACAAAATATATCCCCAATTAAAGAAAGAAAGAGTTGAAAATCACAAGAATTTACAATTCCAACAAGGCTAACACTTTCTCCCTTTTTTCACTTTTCTCTTTTTTTTCTTTTTTTTATTTTGTGCTTTTTTCTTTTTTTTTCCTTTGGTTTTTCCAAATGAGTTATCCAAGGGAAATCCATAATGAACTTTAAATTCTAATTCTTCTCTAAACTTTGTACAACTAGACAAGAGATGTATCAGGATCTCACATCCCTTCACCAACACAACCAAAACCCACTAAAAGAAAACAATCCACTTTAATAGTGCCCTATCAAACTTGATGCAAAAAAAATGAAACATTCCTCTAGTCTTCACTTAAGGGTAAGATAATAATTTGGCCATAGGCTATAATAGGAGGTTTAAATTAAGAAAAACTGATATAGGCTCAAAGGGGCTAGCACGTGATATAATATACAACGAAGGTGCCTATTTGGCCATAGGGTTTAAAAAATCAAAGAAAAATGCCTCAATCATATTTCCCAAATACATATGTGAAATGTGATCTTGAATGAGAATCAAAGCAAGTTCTAGAGAAATGATGTCAAGAAAGAGTCATACATGAAAGAAATATGAGCCTAAATTGATAAATAGTCTCTAAAAGCTCAAAGCCTCATAGGACATCTACCAAGGTCATAACTAGCTCATTAGTAAACACATGCCAAAATTCATGTAAATACTCATGCGGTAATCAACTCGCATTCAACATGTGGCCAAAATATGGATCTCGTTTTCGCAAACTCATTCTCAAGCATTTTATGCACAATTTGGGTGAATTAAAGGATCAAACTAAACCAAAGAAGTCTACCAAATCTAAAAAGATCATCATCGGAGGATTTTTTGCTTTCTCTTTTTTACAAGTTTTTTTGGTTGTTTTTATGCATGCTCCTAATAACAATGCAAACTAAAATGCAAAGGGACCAATAAAAGAAAAAAAAACTAAAAGCAACCAAAATAAAAAGAAAACTAAATGCACTACTAAAACACTGCTAAATAAAACCAAAACCTAAACCAAAAACTCCAAAAGCTATCACAAACAAAATATACAAAGCGCAAGCACATCAAACCAAATCAGGTATTAGACGCCAAATATAACGACTAACTCCCCATGCTTGAATCACACATTGCCCTTAATGTGGGCACATAATAGAAAAAGGGAAGGGGAGTAGCACAAAGCGATCAGAAAGGAGGTGGTGGCGGAGGATGGGGTGGTTGGCTATACGAGATGTGCCAATCCCGTCAGTTCTCTGAACATACACTATAGTCCTGGAAATATTGAGTTTGGGTAGCAAGCATCCCACGAAGTTCATCGTGGCACTCTTGGATAAAGTCCCAAAGAGCGGCGTTCTCAGAAGCAACAAAGGTTCGAAGGGAAATTTGCTCCTTTTGAATAGATCTAAGGGTGTCTCGGAGGGCGGTATAGTCAAGAGGGGATGCTTGAGAGGAAGAATTAGGTCTGGCTTGACTAGAATAAGGGGCTGGATGATAGGGTATGGGTTGAACAGCCTCGTCATCACTAGGTGCCTAATAAAGTTAGTCTGGTGAAGTAAGGTAATTCGATCGACATTGGGAAGTGGCAAAAGCCAGTCCTCGGCGTAAATCCAACATAAACGGCCAGCCTCAACTTTACAAAAATTCACAATTTTAAAAGGAACTTGGTCACGCCGCTCAGACCCAGAAGCTCTATCCTCAGGGTTGGACTCAATACCCAAAGATCTAGCAATAGCAATCACAATCCACCTATAACTATCCTACATTTAGTGCTAACAGCAGCACTATACAATTATCTGGCCAAAAACAAATTGGGGTCAAGCTAGACATTGTCAAGCATACAGGATAAGAAGTACAACGCAGATAATCTCGGGACATTTAGACTATCATCCCGAGCAAAGAAACAACAAGCCAAGATACATTGAGCTACTTTAATGTAAGGGTTCCTAATATGTGTGCACTTTGATGAACTAGTGTTGTACCTAACACTCCCTGAAAGTTCGCCCCAAAATGCTTTCGGAAGGGATTCGCGGTGGACTTGGCGGTTTGGTAAATCCATACTAGGTAAAAAGTCGAATATGCCGTTAAAGGCACCTAAGTTCAACTCGTATAATTGTACCTGCAAATAAAATGATATGTAACCTGCTTGACATTGAGGCCCTTTAGTGACCTCGACATGGAGTGTACTCAGCAACTCTAGGTTAGGTTCCAGTATGTATGCTATTTTATTTCTAAAAAGTGTCCCGTACCACCTCCTGTAAATAACCACTGAATATCATCTAACATTTCTAATCGAGCTAACAATTCCTTATCATAATATCTAGTTGCCTCATCCATATATTCATTCAAACAATTATATCTAACAACATGATCAGGATTCGCTAAACCAAGGGGGTGAGGAATGTTACCTTGAGCTCGTGCATTGGTGGAGGTTTAGGATGTCCTTTGAGGTCGAGTTGGTGCTTGACTTGAGGATCTAACCTCCTTGATACTCCTTTGTCTCTTGATAGGTGTCATTGTTGCAAAATGAAACAAAACAAAGCTAAAACCTAAATAAGAACATTTGAAGAAGAAAAATACAGAAATTAAGTAAAAAGAAGAAGAGAAAGAGAGAGAAAAGGAGGGATATAATGGACGCGTGAACTAAGATAAGTTTGAAGAAGAAGAAGAAGAAGAAGAAGAAGAAGAAGAAGAAAGACATGAAATTTGTGAGAAAAGAGGAAAGATTAAGTGAAAAGGGATGATTTTGGGTGAAAATGGGTGAAAATTGAGAAGAAATGAGGTAAGAATGCAGGTTCTAGTTACGAACGTTTTAAAGAGAGAAAATGGGGTATAGAGAGAGAGGCTCTTGGAAGAAGATGAAGTTTGAGGGAAATAGAGGGCATTGCGGTCAAAAACCTAGACCTCGGACCGTAGCAGGTCACCACGGTTCAACCGTGGAGTTCACCACGGTCCAACCGTGGTGTCTGCTGACTCTATTTTTTTTTTTTTGGGTTTGCTGGGTTGGCACCCCACGGCCGCGGTGCTGGGTATCCTGGTCATGGTGCCAAACATAGTTTTTTTTCTCTTTTTTTTCCCTTTTTTCTTCTCTTTTTTTTCTTCTTCTTCTTCTTATTTTTTTCACAAAATACAAAAATAGTAAAAATCAAAGCTATGGAAAGAAAAAAGAAAAAGAAAAAGAGCTTGGGTTGCCTCCCAAGATGTGCTCTTTTAAGGTCAAGAGCTTTACCATTCTTCTATGCTTTCTCCGGATTAGTAAGTGTATGAACGTTGGCTTTATTACGGACCACAAAATCAAACTTCTTCAATCAAAAGTACCATCTCAAAAGCTCTGGTTGAAGGTCCTTCATCTTCATAACTTGACGCCATAATGCATTATCAGCGTATAAAACAAAGCGCACTCGTAACCCAACAGACGGGCTACGATCAACTTGTTCAACCCTAAAACCAAAATCTGCATCAATTTCTTCCATAGGGGGCAAAGAGAGAACAACTTGGGAAAACCTACAATAGTATCTCATAGAAGACTCGTTAGAAACATGGACCTCAACCTTGGGCATCTTAGGTGACATAGGAGCAGCAAACTCCACCTTAATATAACTTTGGCCGAGGTCCTCATGAGAAATATAGTCAAAGTCAAGAGGATCTTCTTAATTCAAGACATCCTCCATGTAAATCTCAGGAGAATGGGAAAATTCATCCAATAAAGAAGAATTAGGAGAAACCACTTTATCCTTCATATGACAAAATACAGCATAGCACCCTTCCACCTCAAAAGCTACCCATCCCTTTCTTACATCGATGTTGCAACCAGCTGTATCCAAAATGGACCAACCTAGGATAATTTGAGCATCATCGGTCTCGAGTATATCAACTATGATAAAGTCCTCCAGCACCTAAATATATCCTATATTGACTGGCACATTATCCAATCTGCCTATGGGTTGCATCTCAGAACCGTCTGCTGACTGTAGTGAAAAGGGTGCGGCTTGTAATGGTCCTAGGTGAAGCCTGTGAAATAAAGAATATGGCACTACACTGACGCTTATACCTAGATCACATAAAACTCTCTCAATTTTCACCTTTCCCACAATGCAGGGGATAGAAAAACTACCTCCTTCAAGGAGCGTAGGTGGAAAAACTATGGGGATCTCTACAGTGTCGTTCTCTATGAATGTGGTAATCTTGCCACCATTATTCCTCTCCTTACTTCCAGCCATGATTATTTCCCCACCTTCTTCCATTGGTATATCCTCAGGGTCAGTAAAGTCCTGTACTTCTTCCTTCAAGATGACACAGTTGCAATGCTCTCGAGGTTTAGGTTCGGGCTTGCTAAGAAGTCTATCTGGGGGGATAGATGAAAAGCCAGCTTTTTGGATAATTTGGGCTTCCAACATCCTATTATAAATTGTAAGCACATCAACCTTTGAGGCTAATTACTTAATATACTCATCGTATTTTTGTTGTGCCAGAAGCATACTTTCCATTGTTACTTCTAAATTGGACTTTTGGGGTACTTTAGAAAGGAAAGAAGGTCTTTGACAATCGGGAGCTGATCTAGCATTCATTGGGGGCATATTTGAAGGTTTTGGATTAGACCTATGTGAGCAATTCAGGATTCTTCTAACCCAGATTGTAGGTAATAGAGTAAGGGTCATTGGCCGGTCTTAGGTTAAAGTTTTGAACATAGTTAACTTCACTATGGTCTTGGGAAAAAGGGCTCTCAACTTGACAATTTAAAGTCACATGCTCAACAGAACCACAAATTTTACAAGGGAAAGGGGAACTAGAATTCACAGCATTAATATTCATTCGATCCAATCTTTGAGTCATAGCATCTACTTTAGCAGAAAGCAAAGTAAGTACATCAACTTCAAACTTACCTCCAACCCACTTGGGTTGGCCTCGTTCGATGGACCATTGAAAATTGTTGAGTATCATCCCCTTAATTAAGTTATAGGCTTCATCCTCAGTTTTGTTCATCAAGGTTCCTCCCGCCGCCGTATCAATAGTGGACCTTATAGATTGGGTCACACTATTATAAAAATCTTGGATAACCATCCAACGTTAAAGACCATGATGGGGACATAAGCGCAGCAAATCTTTAAACCAATCCCAAGCTTCGTAGAGCGTCTCTTCATCTTTTTGCGTAAAGTTGGTGATTTGATTCCTTAAGCTTGTCGTTTTGCTCGGAGGGAAAAACTTGGCAAGGAAGGCTCTTGTTAACTCATCCTAAGTGGTAATACATCCTGATGGCAAAGAGTGTAACCAAACCCTTACTTTATCTCTCAATGACAAGGGAAATAAGTGCAACCTGACAGCAGCAGTGAAGGCTTCATTAACCTTCAACGTGTCGCACCCCTCTAAAAAGACCAAGAGGTGTAGATTTGGGTCTTCTAAAGGAGTTCCTCCAAATTGGGATTGTTGCACCATGGAGATGAATGCCAATTTGAGCTCGAAATTGTTAGCATCAACATTAGGGCCAACGATGCTTGGGCTGATCCCTTGGGCTCCAGGGGTAACAAAATCTTGAAGTGTCCTTCTTTGATCACCTCCTCCTCCTGTCATATTTGTTGGATTCCTTCTTACCTTGCATCTTTGTTCTTCAATCCTTTGCTTCTTCCTCCTTAAGTGGAAAGTCCTTTCAATCTCGAGATCGGGTTCGTACAGAATTGGACTTCGCATAAATGGGAAAAATTCATGCAAGGACTATCACAAACACTACCAACGCAATCAAACAAGAAAATAAAAGTAAAAGGCAATAGAATACGTAGTCACTTTCGAAAGACTAAATCAATAATTAACATATTGATCTCCGACAACGGCGTCAAAAAGTTGACAACTGCTGCAAGCGCACGGGTAGTCGTAGTATAGATAAAATGATCGTTCTCAGGGACCAATGTAATCTATCGAGCTTTGTCTATCAGAATATGCTAAGTAAAATTCTAATTCAAGGGGTTTCGATTCAACAAATCTAATTCACTAATTTTAAATCAACTAAGGAAAAATACCTAGGAATTCATGTAGTTATAAAAGGTGATTGGATCAAAATGATAAGCATGTACTTTTCTCTAATCGGTTAATCTCGAGGAATTGCAATCTCTCCAAAAATTAGTTTATTCTTTCGAAATCAACCAAATTTGCCTAAACTAAACAAAAGTCATTCTTTCAAACTAATCTGTCTTAATCCAAGTTGAATATCTTCGATTACACTCTAGTCTTTCTAATATGCAAATCTCTCTTTCGAGATGATATTATGTCAAGTTTTATCAAGCAGTGTAACAATCAAATGTCACATTTCACTTTTTCACTTAATTGATTCAAGTGTGCACGCAAATTTTGGCCAAAAATCCACTCACAATATGATAATCACTTGATAGAAACCAATCATGAAATAAGCACAATTCTATAGATTAAAACATGATCCAACTACACTTTTATAAACTACTAAATCCCTGGACAAAATAAACAACTCAAACATAATTAAAGATTAAACAACTAACCAACGTTTTGGCAAAATCTAAGAGAAAGGACTTGACTGAGATAGCCTTTCAACTAAGGGTTTCAAACCGCCTCAAAATCAAACACACACACTCAAAATTTCTCAACTAAATAATAATCAAACCAAAAATCTTTACTAAAAAGAACAAAATTTGAGAAAGAAAATGGATTATGCTATGCTTCCTCTCTCTTCCATTGCTACTGAACGATGCCTTTTTATAGAAGAGTTTGGATCATTTCATCCACATAGCCGAAGGAAGACGAAGAGGTAACAGTTTCTCAGCTCACCATGGTCCATGGCAGGTACCGCGGTCCAACTGTGGCCTTGGTTGGAACCGATTTTCTACTCTTTTCTTACTCCACGGGAGTAGCATCACATGGGTGTCCATGGGGAAGGTCAAAATACATCCAACAAAGGCCAAATGTTGGGTAAAAAGGCCTAAAATCCTGCAAAATACATCAAGCAACCATACCCAAGCATAAATGAAAATAAGAGTATAGATTATGACTTAAAGCACATAGTTATCCTAAAAATATGGCAAAATAGTCCTAAAATGATGTATACATTAATCACTTATCATCAGTGCGTTTATAAAGAGATGAGTTTTTTGATGTAAATAAATAGGTGGGGTCTCGCCGAATCGGGACATGCCCTTTTTAAAATGAAGCAGATTTGCATAAAAAAAACTTCATCAAAGAATAATTGTTATATATAAAGTATTAGTAATAACCTTAATCAACTGTAAGTGTGAAACATATAAATAAGTGTGACAATAAGTTGACAAAAGTATAGGGCCATCAAATGGGTCATTTGTCAGTCTACCCATTCCAATCCCTTAATATACTTTAAATAGACTATTCCGTCATTGACCCCAAACTTTATTAACCCTATTTCAATGAGTTGAACAATTGTCAATCCCTAATTTTAGCGTTTAAAATGGTAAAATTGTAAAAATAGCATTGGAACATCATTGTAGTCAGAGGGGTCTCACCCTTCTAAAACTTTAACACAAAACATATGCAAGCTTTAAATTTACTGCACACATACACCCAACCTTCCTTGGCCCACTTTCCGTTCCTTTTCATTTTTCATCCTTAATCAGTGCATGTTTGTCAGTGCAAAATATTACATGCATCTCAGAGCTTGTACTCCTCGTGGCCGCCGATGTAACTAAATTCCCGCACATGACACATCAGCGGCATCTCAAAAAAAATAAAATAAAATAAACTCATGCTTCAAATATTATAATTGCAATTACGTGAAATTTTTTCTTAAAATTAAATTACATGAAATTTTTGGGTTCTCTCTTCTCTCTCACTTTCTCTAAATATTAAGATTGATTACATATCTCTATATAAACATTACGCTCAATTTGAATTGTGATCACATGATATTGTTTGTAGAGAATTGAATCCAATCAGCTTCAAAGATTATCATAAATTAAGCTCTAAATATTTATTCTAACAATTAGAGAACTGCAATTAGCATCAAGATTTTCATATTATCAACCAAAATGAACAAGTCAACGTTCAGGAAAAAAAAAACATTGAATGAAGAAATCAAGACCAGGAAGAATTTGTAAGATTTGAAATCAGTAGAATTATAATTCAAATAAATTCTCCTATATTGATTTGAAGTTGATAGAACTTTAATTCAAATAATCAATAATAATCTATTTTATTTATGCAACTCTTTCATGTAATGATATTGAAATTGTTATGTGTTAACAAAGAATAAAGCTTATAGGTTGATTTTTCATTGATTTTGTTTGAGAAAATCTAATTCATTTTTGTTCAATTCATGTCCATGGTAATATGTAAGATTGTTCATAGCTTATTCGTCGTTTGTTTATTTTAGCAATTGTTTTGTTTTCTAGAAAGTTAAAATATTGTCCATGCATGCGTTTAACGTTGTTCATTAGGTTTGTTTGCACTTGCACAAGAGATATGACTTTCAAAAATCTATGTTTCATATCTCTTGCACCCCCAAATGATCGATCGAAGGGAAGAATAGTACATGATGACCAACATTTTGTTCAGTTGTCTCTTCTTGCTCTATGTTGTCCAAAATTCCTTATCGAAGTAAGACTTTGGTTGTTTTATATTATAGTTAATTCAATTTATATATTTGATAAGCATCTATTTGCATATAAATAAGAATTTTGATTGTCTATAAATAAGCATTTCGACTGTTTGTAGATGCGGACTAAATATTTGGTTGTACTTAGTGTTGACCTATGTTGAGATATGTATTTGGTTGTTTGGAAATAAGTATTTCAATTTCTATGGTACCATTGGCTTGTAGTGCTTGATAAGCATTTATTTGTTAAGTAGATGAGCTTTTTTCTGTTTTAATTAAAAATATTTTGGCTATATCACACAATTATCTTGTGATTGTTAATAAACATTTCTTTTATGCCGAGATAAGCATTTATGTAGTGTATAGATAAGCATTTTATTTGTTTATTAAAAGAATCAAAAAGCTTAATAATAATAATAATAATAATAATAATAATAACAACAACAACAACAACAACAACAATAATAATAAAGAGGGGATTTTTTTGGTACATAGAAAAGAATAAGAAGGGAAATACATGATACTGCTAGTCTAAGAGGATATTATAACCAAAGTTATAAATATCATACCGGTCATCGTATCTTTTTTACTGGGGGGACACATATCGGATTTATGTACCGTTGTACCGGATTCGTGAATTTCAAAAATTTTTTAAAATTAAAGTGCAAAAAATTTAAAATTTTAGTGTACAGGGTGATATTTGATCGAACATACCGGTACCGCTCGGTATTTGACGGTATAGAGCGGCACTGACTGGTATTTGATTGGTATAATACCGGATAATACCTTGTACTGTTTCTTGACCGGTACAGTATGTTTTGGCCGATACCAAACAGTATGGTATAGTACGGTATTTATAACATTGATTATAACAGTATAATCAATGCAAGAAATTAAAGTCCAAGAAGAGGAAAATAATGAAGAAATATATTCCCACCTAAAGAAGAGGGGGAAAAAACAAGAAAAGGTATATTTATTTGGAACATAAATTAGTCTTTTTCCATAATTATCTTCTATTTGTTTATCCACATCTATTTAGTGTCGAGATAAGAAATGAGAAAATAAAATAATGAATAAAAGAAAATAGAGGGTCTTGTGCACACAAAAGAATGAAATGCGAAATAAACAATAGTACAATTCCAAGAAGAGATGATATAGTAACTAAGGCAAGAAGTTAGGAAAAAACGAAAAAAGTGTATCATCCCTCGAGAAGAGAAAGTATCTATTTGGTACATATATAAGTCTTTTTAGCAGTTTAAGTAAAATATTTTAGTTATGTTGCATAATTAGGTTGTAATTGTGATTACCATTTATTCAATGCTCAGATAAATATTTATGTAGTGTACAGATGAGCACTTTGGTTATTTATTTATTGCAAGAAGTGAGAATATGCTTAGAGTCCCTTTTAGAAAGTGGATTCAAGATTTTTCGACTAACTTTGGAACCTGCTCATCAGTCCTAACATGGATTAATCTTTCTTCATCATTATCTGGGAGTGCCAAAATTTGATCTTAGATGCAAACTGGATAGTTTCTTTGGCTCACTGGTGTCTATTATAATATAAAAGAAATGTTTGGTTGACTTGCATGAGAGTGATTTTAGG
>NCQV01134196.1:0-10750 GCA_002740545.1 Lophocereus schottii | reverse complement strand
TATGTTATATGGCACATTCTGTTTATATGTCATAAGATAAGTGCATTGTGTGATTATGTGCTCTGTTAATTAGTCAATGTGTAAAGGGCAGCAACGGGAAGGCAAGGGTTGTTCAATGGACACGGGGAGCTCACTACCTCATAATTTTTTAGGTTTTGGAAGCAAAAAGGGATCGTAAAAGCATTAAAAAAGCCAGCCTATTGTGAAGCACTTTTAAAGAACCTAGTTAGAAATGGAACCCCCATATGTATTTGTGTTACAGGTTATGTTTAGTAAATATAAGTATGGATGTATTTCAAGGATTACACATGTGTAAAAACATTATGGATATGGTTTTAGTATGCAAGTTTATTCATGTTTTATAGCTACCTCTCGAGCTTTTGTTAGATTTTGTTGTGAGCTTCCACGGCGCTTGCCTACTTATAGGTTAATTAAGGTTAAGAGATTTAGGTAGTGTTATGGGTGTTTCTAGTAAAGCATCCATGGCATTGACGCACCTTCCCCCTTCGAGTAGGGCATTATAGAAGCGGTATTAGAGCAATAATCCTGTGACCTTTAACCTATAAGGCTTGTGTGCGCATGTGGTTCACTATATATTTGATGTTGTGTATATATGTGATTATGTGCATTACATACGTTCTATGTGATCTTGATTTCCAATGTGGTTTTATTTGAATTGGAACTTAAGAGTAGATGACAGGCGATGTAACTTTCGAGGGCGAAACTTATTTTAAGGGAGGAAGACTGTAATACCATGAAATTTCGTTGTTAATTTTGACTTGTGTGGTAATTTATATTTTATGTGCATATTTTGGGTTATGTATGTTTCGTATATATGTATGTGCTTGAGTTAGTGTTAGTATTACCATGTTAGGGGAATACTTCGTTGAATTAGTATATTACCAAGGCTTTGTTTTTAGAAGGTAAAAAAAACAAAGAGCAGACCCAAAAAAAAAAAAAAAGAAAGACTTGACCCAAAAAACCAAAGGAAAAACAAAAGGAAAAGGCGGGAAGCGGTTCTTTTTTTTAAATGTGATAATTATCAAGGGCTAGGGCTCCATTTTCTTATCCTACAACACAAACACATGCACGCAAAGGAAGGAGAGGAGAGAGAAGAGGAAGGAGAGGAGAGAGAAGAGGAAGAAGAAGAAGAAGAAGAAGAGGAGGAGGAAAAGGAGGAGAAGAGGAAAGAGAGACAATGCATACTGTTTTATTGATGTAAGAGAATGGGAAGAAAAGATTGAGGAAGTGTCATTACAAGTTGTTCGGATATCTATATATATATCCCTTGTCTTAAGGAGGTTGTTACAGGGAATAACAGAAAATGTCCAGCTCAGTCATGCCATTTCTTGATTGTTGACCTTGTTGACCTTGTGTATCTCATCACCCCCCTCAAGCTGGAATGGTGAGGATGAAGAACCATGCCCAGCTCATGAAGGAGAAGAGCCTATTGTGGTGAGGATAGGATCTTGGTAAGAACATCTACAAGCTGATGTTTTGTTGGTAGATAAGAGAGTTGAAGTAGACCATCAAGGACTTTGTCCCTAGTAAAGTGACAGTCTATTTCTATGTGTTTAGTTCTTTTATGGAAGATGGGATTCTTGCCTATATAGATGGCAGATTGATTGTCACAGTACAAAGTGATAGGTTTAATGATTGAACCCCTAACTCTTCAAACAATCTGACAAGCGAAGTGACTTCTTGTGCTGCCTGAGACATTGCTCTATATTCAGCTTCTGATGATGATTTAGACATAGTGCTTTGTTTCTTGCTTTTCCAGTTGATGGGAGAAACCCCAAAATGAATAAGATAACCTGTAATGGATCGTCTAGAGGAGGGGCATGCTGCCCAATTAGAATCAGAGTAGGCCTGCAGGGATAGCTAATCAGTAGCCTTGAGTAAGATTCCCTGGCCAATGGTGCCTTGAATATACCTCAAAGTGTGATGTAAGGCCTGGAGATGGGAGGTCCTTAGAGTTTGCATGAATTGTTTTAAGGCTTGAGCTGTAAAAATCAGGTCTGGTCTAGTGTGAGTGAGAAAGTTAATCTTCCTTACCAGTGTTCTGTATTGAGTAGGGTCTGGGAGAAGATCTCCTTTGTTTGGCTCTAATTTGCAATATAAGGGCAAAGGGGTAGACGCTACTTTAGATTTGCTTAGGCCAATGTCTTTGAGAAGATCAATGGTAAACTTCTTTTGTGACAGAACAATGCCTTCAGTAGTACAGCTGACCTTTAAACTAAGAAAATAATGTAACTTACCCAGATCTTTAATACCAAAGAGAGTGTGCAGGTGCTGCTTGACATGCATGATCTCTTTCTGACTGGAACCACTAATCATGATGTCATCTACATAGACTGCTATAATAGTGATGTCAGCTGAAGATTTATTAATGAAAAGAAAATAATCATTCTTGGAATGTTGATAGCCCAAAGAGAGCAAGGTACTGCTGAGCTTGCTAAACCACTGTCTGCTAGCTTGCTTTAGGCCATAGAGGGATTTCTTGAGTTTGCACACTTTGTTAGAGGGGTTAAAAATTCCCTTTGGAGCTTCCGTATAGACTTCCTCATCTAAATCACCATGGAGAAAAGCATTATTCACATCTAATTAGAAGAGTTCCCAGCCTTTTGAAGCAACTACTATAATAATGCTTCTAATGGTTGCCATTTTAACAACGAGAGAAAACACTTCCTGAAAATCTATGCCATATTTCTGAGTGAAGCCATGGATTACTAGCCTTGCTTTAAACCTTTCTAAAGAGCCATCTCAGTTGAGTTTAACCATGTAAACCCATTTACTTGAAATAGCCTTCTTACCAGCAGGGAGATCCACAAATTCCCATGTACTGTTTAAGAGTAGAGCATCAATTTCCTTATTCATGGCATCAATCCAAGCTGGGTCTTTTACAGCTTCTTCATAAGACTGTGGTTTTTGGTAATGAGATAGATTAGAGACTAATGCATGGTGTTCTGATGGTAAGGAACTAGAATGAACCAGACTACCAAAATAGTCTTATAAATATCTAGGTTGCTAAAGCTGTCTAGTAGACCTTCTAACTGGTAATTAAGGAATAGGCATAGATGATGAATGAGATGAAGGAGTGCCTTGGTCAGATGAAGGCTCTGTGGTTGTAGGGGACAAATGCTCCACAGAGGAAGGAACTTGTTCTATGGAGGGAGAAACTTGGATAGGAGATGGCTGCTGAGCTGGCACTTGAAAATTAGGAAATTTTGGGATAAAAGTGTTTACAGCTGGAAGAGGAACATCTGACTGGGACTGAATATGATGAAAAGGAAACACCCTTTTATGAAACTTGACATCCCTTGAAGTGAATACCTGTTTGGACTTAAGATCTAAAAATTTGTAAGCCTTCCGGCCATAGGGATAGCCTAAGAAAATACAAGGCCTTACCCTCGGCTAAAACTAATCTCTATGTCTCTTTAATGTAGAAGCATAGCATAGGCATCCAAAGGTTTTGAGATTTGTATAATGAGGCTTTTCTTTGTAAAGAATCTTAAAGGGTGTTAGATTGTTCAAAACTGTAGTGGGCATCCTATTATTCAAATATGTGGCTATAAGAAGAGCCTCACCCCAATATTTAATAGGCAATTTAGACTATAACATAAGAGCCCTTGAAACCTCTAAGAGATGCTGACGTTTCTTTCCACCACTCCATTTTGCTGGGGACTGTCAACACAAGAGGTTTGCTGCAAAATTCCTCTATCCTTGTAGAAGGATAAAGCTGTTTTGTCTTTGAATTCTAGGCCATTGTCACTCCTGACTATTTTGAAAGTAGTATCAAACTGATTTTCAACAAAAATAATAAAAGCTTTCAGTAAGGGAAATGTATTGCTTTTATGTGCCATCAAATCAACCCAAGTAGCTCTCGAACAATTATCTACTATTGTCAAGAAAACTTTGGCTCCTTCACATGTATTATGAGGATAAAGTCCCCATATATCTATATGTATCAAATCAAAGCACTATTTTGTTCTGGAAGTAGTGAGGGGAAAACTAAGTCTGTTCATCTTGGCTAAAGGACAAATCTGACAAATACTATGAAGCTTGTTATTATTACAAACTATTGTATCAATGTATTTCAGCTGTTCAAATGGCAAATGCCCTAATCTAAAATGCCATAACTTTGCATCAAAAAAACATGCAATCCCAAAATCCTTTGACTGTTGCTGCAGGTAAGTGCTAGATGTCTGACCATGTTCATCTACTTTCTTAAACTAAAATCCTTGCTGCAGAAAATATAGGCCTTTATGTTGATTACAAGTGTTCTGTTTCAATGTTCATGAATTATGAATTTTTGATTGCGAGTATTCTGTTTCCACAAATAATTTCAGGTACTATTTTAATTTTTGTGGTGGATTGGCTTACTAAAAAGTTATGAAAATTACATGGCCTATTATTCATGATTTTTTGTATTTGTTTGCAGAGTTTTGTGAATTTGACATGAGGTCTTCGCGTTATGAAGTTCTAAGTAAATTGTCATATTTAGTATAATTACGGGTTGTTCGTATGCATAAATTGTGCGTTCATCATGTTTGTGACGATTTTAGGCATTAAAATAGTTAAGTATTCTTACGGTTTATGGGAAACTTGAGAAAATTATTTTGGGTGGAATTATATCTTTCTATGACTATGTTTTGCTAAAACTATTATGGAATCGAGCTTCTTTGAGGAATAACAATGTGATTATATGGGTTATATGATTCCATTAAGTTATGTTTTTGGGGAAAAATGTTCGTGTCTTACCTGAGGCTATTACATCACCTTCTAAACCTATGGCCATAGTAGTGACTGTCATTATGCTGAGGTCGCCAAGTGGGAGAGGTTCTAACAAATCCCCTGCGATATGAATGTTAGCCTTATGTGTTATGTAAGCCATGTGGTTCCCTTGTGAGAAAGGTTTCGGCATAAACTTACTCACGATATGAATGTGATTCTATGGTTTCTATTGTGGACAGTCTGCATTCTTTTGAGGGTGCTTGGTGCGTGCCATAGGAAAGAGTTGCAGCTAGTCAACCATTTGTTGGTACCATATGAATGAGCCATAGCTGGGTCACCAGGATGCGTTTGTCACCCTTACAATGTGATGGTTCTTTGTGCGAGTCATGAGTCGATTTATCCTAAAGTATAAAGTTTTGCATTCAGTTAAGAATATGTGGTATGTTATGAAAATTGTAAATAGCTTGGAGCTGCACTTTGGTTATGTTATGAAATTGTTCTTGGCTTGGATTTGGACTTTTGATATGATATGAAATTGGTTTTGGCTTAGATTTGTACTTAGACTTTAGGTATGTTATGAAATTAGTTTTGCCTTGCATTTGAATTTCAGACTTGGTTTTAGATTTGAAGGATTATTCAGGATATTTATGAAATTGTGATTCATTTTGAAGCATATGTGTGACTCATAGATATGTTTAAGAAAATAAATTTTGCGTTCAAAGCACATATGTTGACTTTTCAATGCAATATGCTTTATGCGTGCATCAAGTATGGTTACGGGCGGGCCATTAGCATGATTTAGCCAGTGTTGCTTTCTTTTGGATTTTGGTGACAATTTGGAGCCCAAAAGACATGGTTGGCATGAGATAACCATGGTTCGTTTGGTGAATAGATTGAGAGCAAAGCCTATTCATAGACTGAAGTGAGAATGAGGGTCCTTAAATCACACTAGGTGTGGGACAGCTACGACTAAGTTAGTGTAATTACCCACCCCATGACATAACTATTTGTGTCTATTTTGTGAAGTTTGAGAGCATGTTAGATTTTAAAGATATGGGTTTATTTCGATTTCTGAAGCAAAAGCATGTTTGCTTATCGCCCTTTACATGTGATATGATACATTCTGTTTATATATCATAAGATATGTGCATTGAATGATTATGTGTTATGTTAATTGGTCAATGTGCAAAGGGTGGCAATGAGGAAGGCAAGGGTTATTCAATGGGCATGGGGAGCTCATGACCTCACCATTTTTCAGGTTTTGGAAGCAGAAAGGGATCGCAAGGGCATTAAGAAAGCTTGCCTATTGTGAAACACTTTGAAAGAACCTAGTTGGAAATGCAATCCCCAATATGTTTTTATGTTACGAGCTATGTTTAGTAAATATATGTATGGATGTGCTTCTCGGATTGAACATGTCTAAGAACATTATGGATATTGTTGAAGTATGTGAGTAAATGCATGTTTTAGACATACTTCTTAAATTTTTGTTGGATTTCATTATGAGCTTCCGCTGCACTTGCCCACTAACAGGTTAATTAAGGTTAAGAGATTTAGATAGCCTTGTGGGTGTTTCTAGTCCAGCATCCACGGCAGTGACGCACTTGCCCCCTTCGAGCGGGGCAATACAGAAGCGGTATCAGGGCAATAATCCTATGAGCTTTGACCTATAAGGCTTGTGTGCACATGCGGTTGACTATGTATTTGATGTTGTATATATATGTGATTATGAGCATTACATGTGTTCTATGTGATCTTGATTTCCAATGTGGCTTTATTTGAATTGGAACTTGAGAGCACATGACAGGTGGGGTAAGTTTCGAGGAGGAAACTTATTTAAAGGAGGGAAGACTGTCATACCTTGAAATTTCGTTGTTAATTTTGACTTGTGTGTTAATTTATATTTTATGTCCATATTTTGGGTTATCCATGTTTCGTATGTATGTATGTGCTTGAGTTAATGTTAGTATTACCATGTTGGGGGAATACTTCGTTGAATTAGTATATTACCAAGGCTTTGTTTTTAGAAGGGGGAAAAAAGGAAAGAGGAGACCAAAAAAAAAAAAAAAAAAAAAAAGAAGACTTGACCCAAAAGACCAAAGGAAAAACCAAAGGAAAAGGGGAGAAGGGGTTCTTTTTCTTTTTTAATGTGATAATTATCAAGGGCTAGGGCTCTGTGTTCTTATCCTACAACACAAACACAAGCACACAGTGGGAGGAGGGAGAGAGAAGAGGAAGAAGAAAAAGAAGAAGAAGAAGAAGAGGAGGAGAAGGAAGAGAAGAAGGAGGAAGAAGGAAAAAGAATTGGGTTTTGATTTTGATCGCATATTAAGGTGAGTAGTTCTTATTTTCCTCAACCTAAAATTGATTAAGGGAAGATTATTTGAATGATTTATGCCTGAACTTGAGGATTAAATTGAAGGTTGAAACTATGAATTTGATATTTTTTGGGCTTGATAGATTCAAAATCTAATTTCAATTGGTAGAAATCCACCATGAAAGTTTCATGTTTATTTGTGATTTTTGGATTATGTGGATGTTAAAGATTGATAGGTATGCTGTGAATTTGTTCATATACATGTTGAACTATGAATATTTAGTTTGAGTTTTTCTATTGGATGAACAAAATGATAGAAAACAAGGTTAATTTTTGAATTTTTACGGAATTCGTGTACTACTTGAACTTTTGTGAATTATTGGATGCGTGAAAAATTCCAAGATTTTTACTCTAAAATATAGGTGATTTTAGAAAATTTTCAATAAATTTTCATAAATTGGTGATATGCATTTTAGGAGTTATGAATTTTGATTGAAACTGCCCTTTTGTTCAATACGGAAGCTCAGATGATGTTTGAATTAGTGGTAGCCTATTGGGTTCGAGAAAAATCATGAAACGTTTACTGTGTATTATAAATAATATTTGGAGAGTCTTGGTAAATTTATATGAGTTTTGGATGCTTAGCTCATGAGTTATGAATTTGGGATTAAAACTGTTGTGTTTTAGTGCCTGATTTTGGTGGTTATTCGGCTTTTTTGGTAATTATTTGCTTAGCTGAAAACTCTGGAAATTTTAATGTAGCTTCTATATGATGTTTGTAACTTTTATGAAAATTTAAATGAATTTTAGGAATGTACTTCATGAATTATGGATTTTTGATTGCAACTATTCGGTTTCAACATATAATTTCGGGTACCGTTTTAATTTTCGTGGTGGACTGGCTTACTGAAAAATTATGAAAATTGTGTGGCCTATTATTCATGATATTTGGTGTTTGTTTGCAGAGTTTTGTGAATTTTGGATATGAGGTCTTCGCGTTATGAAGTTCTAAGTAAATTGTCATATTTAGTTTAATTGTGGGTTATTTGTATGCATAAATTGTATGTTGATCATGTTTGTGATTTTGGCATTAAAATAGTTAAGTATTCTTATAGTTTATGAGAAACTTGAGAAAATTATTTTGGGTGGAATTATGTCTTTCTTTGACAATGTTTTGCTAAAACAATTATGGAATCGAGCTTCTTTGAGGAACAACAATGTGATTATATGGGTTATACAATTTTATTAAGTTATGTTTTTGGGGAAAAATGTTCGTGTCTTGTCTAAGGGTATTACATCACCTTCTAGAGCTATAGCTATAGTAGTAACTATCATTATACTGAGGTCGCCAAGCGGGAAAGGTTCTAACCAATCCCCTAGGATATGAATGTCAGCCTTATGTGTTATGTAAGCCATGTGGTTCCCTTTGTGAGAAAGGTTTCGGCTTAAACTTACTTACGATATGAATGCGATGCCATGGTTTCTATTGTGGATAGTCTACATTCTTTCGAGCGTAGGTGTATGGTTGGTGCCATTGGAATGAGTTGCAGCTAGTTCACCATTTATTGGTACCATATGAAGGAACCATAACTAGCTCACCAGGATGCATTTGTCACCCTTACGTTATAATGGTTCTTTGTGTGATTCATGAGTTGATTTATCCTAAATTATAAAGTTTTGCATTCAGTTAAGAATATGTGGTATGCTATGAAAATCGTAATTGGCTTGGAGTTGCACTTTGGTTATGTTATGAAATTGGTCTTAGCCTGGATTTGGACTATCGATATGATATGAAATTGGCTTTGGCTTGGATTTGTACTTAGATTTTAGATATGTTATGAAATTAGTTTTGCCTTGCATTTGAATTTTAGACTTGGTTTTAGATTTGAAGGATTATTTAGGATATTTATGAAATTGTGATTGATTTTGAAGCATATGTGTGACTCATGAATATGTTTAAGAAAATATATTTTGTATCTAAAGCACATACGTTGACTTTTAAATGGAATATGCTTTATACATGCATCAAGTGTGGTTACGGGTGGGCCATTAGCATGACTTAGCAAGCTTTGCTTTCTTTTGGATTTCAGTGACAATTAGGAGCCCAAAAGAGATGGTTGGTATGGGATAACCAAGGTTAGTTTAGTGAATAGATTGAGAGCAAAGCTTATTCACAGACTCAAGTGAGAATGAGGGTCCTTAAATCGTACCTGGTGTGGGACCGCCACGACTAAGTTAATGTAATTGCCCACCCAATCACATAACTATATGTGTCTATTTTGTTATGTTTGGGAGCATGTTAGATTTTAAAGATATGAGTTTATTTCGATTCATCTTCTCTCAAAAAAAGCTCAGTCAACATGAAACTTCAGTTGTGGCAGATCCAATGTTAACCAAGAAAGGGAAATGTTGTGGCAGACGCCCTGAATAGGAAGGCACAACATACCGTGATTACTGTAGTGATTACTCAACTAAATTTCTTGAAGGAGCTTGAGGACTTAGACATTCAATTAGTGTCTCATAGAAACGTGAATATTCAACTGAATCTTATAGCCCTCCCTAATAGAGGTGCATGGACTTTTTCATGGGATTCCCTCAGATATAGTGTATGACCGAGATCAGAGATTTCAAGCCTGTTATGTCAAGCACTTTAAAGAGCCTTTAGAACTAGATTGAACTTTTACAGTTCTTATCATCCTGAAACAGATAGGCAAGCATCTAAAAATATTCATGGATCAACTCTTCTAAGTTGGAGCCTGTAGTACTTTACGACCTACGTCCAACATGTCCATTTGAAGAAAGGATGGAATTCCTAGTGGTCGACGTTGTGATAGCAGCAGCAGAAAATCTTACGTGAAACATTAGGATAAAATGACAGTAGTCATTGATAACAAAATCATCTTTTGGGTGACAAAGATCTTCTTTAACATTCATTAAGGGGACATATCTCAGAAGACCCTTGAAAATATACCATTGGAACCGACAGAAAAGCTATGTTGATAAAATAATGAGATTCTTAGAATTTCTAATATATGAGAAGATTTTTTAGAAAGTTTTGCCACCTAAAGGTATAAGGAGGTTGAACTGTGAACTAAACTGAGGCCAATATCTATTGGACCGTACAAGTTCATTAAAAAGTTGAATCCCATAATTTGTCTACCAGATCTGCCTATATAATTCAAGCACATGCACAACGTGTTTCTTACCTAGCAATTCAGCTAATACATTTTAGATCCTGACCACACTGTCATAATCAAATCTATTATAGTCATTGGGGGTCTTGTGTTTTCAAGAACACCCAATTCAAATGTTATATCATAGGATTAAGCAGTTAAACATTAAGCAGATATCTTTGACCAAATTACTTTAGGCAAATGATACCTGCTCAGAAGCTACTTGACAAACTGAGAAACAAGTGAAAGCCAAGTACCCATACTTATTTGAAATAACCTTGCATGTTTTGATAAAGTTCATAACTTTTGAGGACAAAACTCTTTAAGAGAGGAAGGCTATTGTAATAGCCTGACCCTAAATCATATTATTTATTTAATTAAGCTATGTTATTCATTTTTCACATTGATTTATTTCATTAAATCATCCCACTTGGAAAAATTAATTTCGGGCCCCATTTTGCAATTCAAGTTTCATTTACCGAACAATTTCTGGAAAAATTGATGGTAGGCCTCGATATTTATGATT
>NCQV01134189.1:2068-18747 GCA_002740545.1 Lophocereus schottii | reverse complement strand
CGTGAGGGCTGAGGCTCAAAGCGGACAATATCATACGCAGGGCTCGGTGCTGGGTACCAACATTTTTAAACAGAATTTAGGGCTTCCCGTGGAAAATGATTTCAAAGACATGACTTGGAATTTCCTCCGTTTTTCTAGTTAGGTTTCACTAATTTTGGCTCTTGCATCCAGTTTGTCCCCCCTGTTGTCTCAGGCTGTGCATGTCGAATGACTTTGCTCTGTTTAATGGTTAGCAGTGAACGTTGGAGACCGCATTTTCTCAGTGATATTTGATTCTTCTACTCTGTTTTTGGCTTTAATGGTCTTGAATCCCCCATTTGAATCCTACATGTGCTCTTATTTCAAGGGTCGGAGGGTATTTAACTATATTCCAGTTTTAAAGCGTCCTGTGCTCTTCATCTGATCGATACTGGTTTTTAACTAGTCTGGCTAGCGCCCGCCTTTCAGTGATCAATGGAGCACCTTTTAGTTGTTATTGGTTATTAGTGATTACTATGAGTGCGATTCAACTAACCGTACTTTGTAACATTTTCTCCGTTTTTGCATTTTATGTTGAATTGCTGAGAAAAAGTACACCCCCCAAAAGACAATATGATCTGCAATCAATACAAAGAGAGGGGGGTGTCGGGGAGGAGAGAGAAATCTAGAGAGAGAAAGGGGGAAATTTTGTGTGAGGTGGGTGTGTTGTGTTTGTGTGTGCCAATCGAAGGTGGATGAAGGGGTTCTTTTTTGCCCCTTCTTTCATGCTGGCTAATAATATAATGTTGGTTTGGTTTTCAAATATATTGTTGGTTTGGTTTTCAAGCTTGTAGCCTCATAATTAGCTCGTTTATTCAGTTCTTGTGTATACTTTTAGTACTCTTGGTTGTCAATGAAATCTTCAACCTTGCTGTGTCTTTTTCATCTCTCTTGATTCTGAATGAAATTTCAGGTATACTTTTAGTACTCTCTCTTTTTCAATTTTTTTCTCCCATATATATATATTGTATTCTTGGTGTACTCCGAGCGTGTGGCTCGTAGAGTTGTAATATCCAGGGTGTAGCCGTTAAGTAACGAGTATACATTGTGCGACTCTTGAATGCAGGAACATCATTATTGTAAGGTTTTAAGCCTGGATTTAGCTCAATTTTAGGCGAACCTCTATCCGTTTCGCCACAGAATTTAGGAAATACTTATGAAATCATTAACATTGCTACCCTAGGGGTTAGGCATGTTTTTCAATTTTTTTCTCCCATATTGACTGGCCGTCTCTCTCTCTTTTTCAACTTTTTTCTCCCATATATATATATGTTGTATTCTTGGTGTACTCCGTTCGTGTGGCCCGTAGAGTTGTAGTTTCCGGCGTGTAGCCGTTGGGTAATGAATATACATTGTGCGCCTCTTGAATGTAGGAACCTCATTATTGTAAGGCTTTAAGCATGGATTTAGCTCAATTTTAAGCGAAACTTTGTCCGTGTCGCCGCAGACTTTAGGAAACACTTATGAAATCATTAACACTCCTACCCTAGGGGTTAGGGGCGTAATTGCCTCATGTTGGTATTTTTATATTTATTTATCACTCACTTTTTTTCTTCACCTTCTCTATTACAGGATGAGTTTGAGCATCTAAAGGCACAGGCTCCTTAGGCAGGAACTGAAGTAGATGATGATGACCTCTTCCTGCAAGCTGTTGGAGGCAAGAACAAGAAAGGAACTGTATACGGACTTGGAAAGGAGTCAGAAGCTTACTACCCAAGGTCCGGTCGTCATTCCAGCGCAACTGCATCATACGCACCCTCAGTTGTTTCTCAAATGGAGACTCGCTTGAACAAATCAGAGGAGGAACTTCAAGCTACGAGGGAAGAACTTAGAGCCACTCGGGAGGAACAAAAACAACAAAGAGAATTGATCGCTAGGCTACTTGTTCGGCTTGAGGGTCCCTCCTCTTCCCATTCGCTCCCAACCCCTAGCTAGCTCTTAGTTTATGTTTGTGCAATTTAATGTAGGGTTATAGATTGCATTTTTGGATGAGAACTCAAGTATATGTTGAAATTGAGACTCATTAGCTAGCAATGGGTTTAGTTAGTACCTAGTAACTCCAACTAATTCTAGTTTGGCATGTTTAGACTTTATATATATTGAGGGGAACATAGAGTTAGGGGTGAACATATGTTGTATGACACTCGACACTTTTTGATCGTGCATGTAATTTTACTTGTGCCTACATGTAAAACTCGTGTCTGATTATATTTCTTCTTTTAGTGATATATATTTGGTTAATATAGGAATACATTAATAAAGGCACAGGGCATGAGTTCTATATCGTTAAACATTGCTACAAAATAGCTTCGTCTCAACTAGAGATGAAAAGAACTTGTCCCCGTCCCTGATGGAAATTACTGAAAATTGATGCAAATACATTTTTGCTATCGTAGAGAAGAACATTTAAAAAGCAAAAGTTGATTTTCGTCTGTAATAGATACGAAAATCTAATTCATAGCACGATTCGTCTCTAACAGAGACGACACAGATAGAGATGAAGCATCACTCGTCTCTAACAGAGATGAAACTATGTGCAACAACTTTTCATCTCTATCAGAGACGAAAATATATTCGTCACAAAATTCGTCTCCAATAGAGACGAAAAATGTACGTCTCTATCGGAGATGAAAAATCATTTCATTTCAATTTTTGTCTCTAATTGAGACGAAATTTCGCGAACTGGCAACCGCAAAATCATCGTCTCTATCAGCGATGAAAAATTCTTTCGTTTCAATTTTGATCTCTAATAGAGACGAAAGTTAATGTTCATCGCTAATTTCATCTGTGATGGTGCCTATAGCAACGAATATGTTTTCATCTCTGTTTCGTCGCTAAATCATATAGCGACAAAAAAATAAAAAGCAGTGACGAAAAAATTTCATCACTAACTGTGCGCTTTTCTGTAGTGTAAGTCCATCTCAACATGGACTACCATAATCATGGATGTAGAATTATTAAGAGTAAGATTTTGCTCAGCCTCACACATATCAAGTAGTGAATCTATCCAGTGCATCTCAATAGCACCACTCCAACAGGTTATGGATCCTTTAAGAGTATAGGAGCTTAACCTCTCAAAAGCACCACTGTACGCCATAGTGATGGATATGTAGTACATATTGAGACCAATATGGCTTCATTTAATAACAAGTGAGCTTCCACCATATTATCTCAATCCATGGGCTCCAATCCCATCTCTCTGCACATCTTAAGAACTATTCACTTGGTCAAACCTTTGGTCAGTGGATTTGCAAAATTTTTCTCAGATCTTAGATATTCCAAGGAGATGACATCGTGTTTTAAAATCTATTTCACAACATTGCATCTAATGTGAATGTGTCTCTTCTTTCCCTTATGCACACTGTTGTGTGCAACTCTGTTGCTGCCTGCGAGTCATAATGAGGGGGAAATGGCCTGTATTGCATCCCCTACAGTGGCATATCTGCTAGTAGATTCTTAGCCATTTCATTTCTTGACCTACTAACTCAAGAGCAATGAATTCAACTTCTATAATAGAGCGAGCTATATAAGTTTGCTTGGTAGATTTTCACGGAATAGGTCCTGCACCTAAAGTAAATACATAATCATTAGTAGAACTAACTTTATCATTATTAGAAAGCTAGTTTAGATCTTAAAAGCCTTCCAACACAGCAAAAAACTTATTAAAGTGCAAACAATAGTCTGTAGTACCTCTTAAGTACTTGAGTAATCGAAACAATGCATCACAATGCTCTTTACTAGGTTTATGAGTATAACAACTCAACCTACTAATAGCATAAGCAATGTCAGGTGCAGTATAGTTCATAATAAATATCACACTTCCCATGATTTTAGCAGACTCAGTTTGAAAAATACTATATCTCTTATTCTTTTTAAGGTGTATGCTAAGATCATAATGAGTTCTCACAGGATTCACATCAAAAGAATTAAATTTCTTTAACATTTTTTCAATGTAATAAGAATGACACAAAGAAAAATCATCATTTGTCATTCAAAATTTGATTTCCAAGATCACTTCTACCTCCCCGATGTCCTTCATTTTCAGATGAAAACAAAAATGCTTCTTAGTCTCATTAACAACATGCACATTAGTACCAACGATCAACATGTCATCAACATAAAGGCATATTATCACACAATCTGAACCAATCAATTTTGAATACACACAAGTATCAGAAGTCTTCATAGCGAAAGCATGTGGTATCATTGTACTGTCAAACTTTTCATACCACTGTTTAGGGGCTTGTTTGAGCCCGTCAAGGGATTTTATAAGCTTATAGACTTTATTCTCTTGCCAAGGAACCATAAATCCCTCAGATTGAGGTATATAAATCTCTTCCTCTGGATCACCATTAAGGAATGTTGTTTTTAGATCTAGCTAATGCACAAGTAGACCACGTATAGCAGCTAAGGCAACTAAAGTCTTAATGGTAGCAATTTCGGCAACAAGAGAGCAACTATCAAAGTAGTCAATCTCCTTCTTCTGGTCAAATCCTCTAATCACTAGTCAATCTTTGTGTTTATCAATTGAACCAGGTCTTAACTTTTTCTTGAACATCTATTTACTACTAATAGGCATAGTACCCTTCGGTAAGTCAATCAACTTCCAAGTTTGATTTGACATTATAGAGTCTAATTCAATTTTAATGACATCTTTCTATAAAATAGCATCTATGGATCTCATGGCCTCTGTAAAAATTTTTGGATCTTCTTTGATAAAGAAAGCAGAAACTATCAAACTAGTTCATCGGCCAAGAAATTCACATCAAAATCTTCAATCAAAAAGGTAGTAAGAAAGTCAGGACCAAACTAGTCTCAATTCTGTGTCTCTTACTCCTCCTAGGTTCATCAATTAAGTCTCTAACAATAGAACTAGAAGCATGCATGCTCACTTTGTCATGTACATGTACACGTACAGTTTCATGCACAACAACAGAGATATTCTTTTTCAAAGGAAAGACATGCTCAAAGAATTTTGCATCCCTAGATTCAAAAAAGAAGAAGTCATTCAATGATGAGTCTACATGTAGCACTATTTTGGACATAACCAATAAACACAAATCCAAGATTTTAGGATCAATATTTTCTCATTTCACCTCAGGCAAGGGAACTTTAGCCAAACACCCTCACACCCTTAAGCGACTCAAGTTAGAGATGTAGCCTTTTCATAGTTCATATGGGCTATGGTCCAACTTCTTATGGGATCCTCTATTAAGAATATAACAAGCTGATAAAATAGCTTTCCCCCACATATTGTTAGAAAGCCCGAACTTAAAAGCATGGCATTCATAATTTCCTTAAAGCTTATATTTTTACGTTTGACTATTCCATGTTCTTGGGGAGTGCGGGGTGCAATAACCTTATGTATAATCCCATTTCCTGAGCCTCATTTTTGGACATAAGGAGGTATACTTTGGTATATCTAGAGAAATCATCTACAAAAGTGATGTAATACTTTTCACCCCTTTTGCTGACTAAGTGTTTGAAGTCTGTTAAGTCCGAATACACTAATTCTAGTTGTTATGTTTATCTACTAGTGTTGGGTCTGAAGGAATTTTTGGCATGTTTAGCTTCTACACACACAGGACATTTAGAAAAATTATCAACATGCATAGCGAGAATTAAGCGTAGATTTCTGAGTCATTTTATGGAAGCAAAATTAACATGGGTGAGCCTACCATGCCATATATTAACATACTCAACAATATAAGCAAAATTAGAAGCATTTCGATTCATGGTCTCAGAAGCAAGATTAAGTACAAACAAACTTCCATTCAAGTTTCTGTTCCCAACAAAGACCCTAATCTAAGAGATATCAACTTTGTCATCTCAAACAATAGTTTCCAGTCTGACTTTGTTGAGAAGTATACCAGAAATCAAGTTTCTACAAAAGTAAGCACATACATGCATTGCTCAAGAACATTTAATTTGCCAGAAGTACATTTAAAATCTTCCCTTTATTGATAATTGTAATAGTCGTAGAGCTTTCCATGTAGACACATTCACCATCTATAAATCTTTAAAGTCCTGTATAAGTTCTTTGTTAACGCAGAAGTGCCTTAAGGCTCCAATGATATAGACCTATCCAGTATTATTTGCCACCAATTTCACCTTTCAACTACAGCATAAATTATTTCAGTATACTTAGCAAGGTTAGCCTAAGCTACAGGTCGTCTGGCAGGCTTTTAGTTTGGCTGAGACTATCCCTTGCAAAGTGGACACTAGTATGCAATGTGCTCGGTTTGTCGCAGACATAGCACAACCCCTTCAATTTTCAGATCTTTTTGCTAAACTTACTCTCCTGCCTAAGATAGCTTGACATTTGATTCTTCTTACCTTTTACCTTTAAATTTGTCTCTATGAGTAGGCACAATAGATTTAACTATTGTAGCTTTAGAATAATTTAAAGATAGGGAACCATCTTATCTTTGAGATGATTAGTCTCTTTAGTTTTCATGTGGCTGATAAGTTCCTATAGGGTGAGATCTCTTTTTTTTTTTAATGTTTCCCTTGATTCTGTTGTCACCCTAGGATGTGGGAATTTTTTGATTAGCACATTAGCCAACAAAATCTCGCACATCTTCATGTTTTCATTCAGAACTCCAGCATATAGGTTTTCAAAAACATAAACTTGCTCCGTAATTGGATTTTCAATAGTGATTTGGAACAGCAACCTTTCACCAACCATGTGTTTCTTCTTTATAGCATTATCAGCTCCATATTTGACCTCCAGTATCCCCATGTGATCTTGGTAGACTTGAATGTGATAAACAAATTGAACAGGGCGTTAGACATATGATTCAACAGATGCCCTTGATCGTTTTATTGTTTTTATCAAAATTTTCAAGGTAGCCTTATTTGCAGGTTTGCTTTTGTCTTTATCTATTTCATCAGGGGAAGAAACAGAGGTTTGAGATACATTGTTCTCTTCAGTTATGTTAGATAACAACACATAGTTGACTTCTAACTGCTCAGAAGTTTATGGGACCAACATTTGCATTTGGTTCTATCTAAAGGTTCAAGTTTTGAAAGGTCTAGGAGGGCTTCATTAATTAAGAGAGCCATTGATTTGTATACGATAGGAAATCACTTTCAAATTGTAGGAAAAGTATATTGAAATCAATGGTAGGAAAATGAGAGAAAGAGTTGTGCGTGGAGTACCACTACCTTGAAAGCGATTTTGGCTCGACCTGGGCGCAAATTGAAGCAGACGTTCGCTCCCCAAGTTTTGCACAACTAGCCTCTAATGGCGTGCTCTTGCTACTAGAAGTTTGGAATACGCAAGACTGAAATTGCCCAGAGTAACAGACAGGATAGCTAGCGGAGAAGAAGAAAGGAGAGGAAAAATGTTTTTGGTGTATGTTGCAGCAATAGGGGAGTTGGGTATTTACACTGGAAAAGTAACTGTTGGAGGTGAGAAAAATCTAGAAACTGAGATTTTGTGGCTAGAAATAAGGTACTGATTGACTACCCACTAGCCGTTATTGGAGGGAAAAGTGGACAGAAATCAACATGCAATCGCTGACTATTACGCGAGTAATGAACAAAAAATAAAAGAATTTTCCTCCAAAACTTAGCAAACATGGCCCACAACCCACAACTCATCCTAACCCGACTCGGCCCAGGTAGGTGGGTGCGTGCGCATGTGTGGTGGCTAACCTTCACCGCACAACACTAACAAAACCAAGCTAAAAGGAATTTAACAAGTTTAAGGAAAAAGAGTAATAAAAACCCCACAAGGGGCTTCTAATCCTTCTATGTAGGACAAAGTATGGGCATGAAAAAAAAAAAAAAGAGCTAGCTTTTGCCATTATTTAATTTCCAACATCCCATGCAACTAATATTAAACAGCCGGCAACCCTAACCTAGCCCCCCCGATTTTTCCCTTTACCATTCAGCAATTTGTGCACTGGTGTCTTCAATGGATACACCTCAAGGCTCTAATCGCTGCTTGCCGGCAGTGACAAGGGTGAGACATCTCTCTAATCTTTTTTTTGCCTACTTTAGTTTGAGTAGGTCTACTGATAATGTGATTTTATGGATTGGTGATGGCGTGATTTATGGATGGCTGATGATGCAATGGTGGAAATTTTCTTTTTTAATTTTTTTGGTTCACATTAGGCATTTTCTGTTTGATATTCATGTTATTCTTTTCGTTATTTGTTAATGATGTGACACATTTGTTTCAGTTGATGATACAATTGCTCACTGCCTGATGTTCACTTGTTTGGTTTCTGATGGCCACTTTTTTTTTTCTTTTTTGTTTTGGTGCGAAGAGACATGGCTTCAAATTATGATGATTTTATGTTTAGTGTTTTGCATACAATTAAGTGGGTTGAATGGATAAATGCGCACCTAATTCTTGATGGAAATATTTGTGAAAAACACTCAAAAATCAATGGAGAGCTTTTCTATTAATTTCGGATTCAGTATATCAGAAAAGAGGATCATGTATTGACATAAACATACAATAAGAACATCAATAGTGCATCCGGTTTCCATCCACATCAAAGTATTAGAATTAGAGTATGATAAAAATATAGATGAGACAGAGTAGAAAGATATATAGAGTTTAGACGTAGTCTGGGTCGAAGCGCATAAAAGCGCTTTCTTTGGAGAAAAAAAAGCCCCCATTGCAACGGTAAATTTATTGATTTAAGCGTGCCCTCTTCCCAAGATTTGACAACCCATTGGTCCTATTTGGATGCAGCAATTGAAACCTTAAACCAACCTCCCACCCAAAATGCTCAAATATAAAAGATAAAATAGAATATATTGTAAAATAACATGAGTTGACTATTAACACAATCACTTAGGTGAATCCTCCAATGGTGATCTGTGACTAAACCATCCTATGGAGCACATGCCTTCATATTCATTAGGAGGACTACAACCTCAATGTCCAGCGTCACATGAAGAGCATATTATCATCTTAAGAATGGGGCCTACGTGGGACAACCCTGCTCAATATAGATAATTATAAAATAATTTAGGCTCTTCAAAGTCACTCATATTTGACAGCTTCATTATTACCCATTAAAATTCGCTCTTGGGATCTCCATTCCATGAAGACCGGTGTCCACTGTGGTGGCTTGCTTTTATGGGTTCGAATCCCATTCCTCACGACGATATCACCGGTTTCATGCCAATCTTTTTCTGATGCAAGATATCTTAATGATATAGTTGGCTTGACGCCACTCTTTGTTTTACGCCCATTTGGCCTCATCACAGCATGCATGCGCTCGTTGAATGCACAATCAACCTCTTGATGCATCAAAATTAATCAATTTTACGTCGCAAGACAAAAATTAGATATCTCAACAATATTTACATGCTTTTATTTGATCAACTCCATGAGGGCAACCATGCAAGGTTAAACATCACAAAAATTGCCCTCGATATTAGTGTAACATTGCCGTAAAAAAAAATGTATATTTTTAAAAAAATTGCTAGTTAGGTCAATAATCCCCACATTCGCAAGGCAATTCATGCTGACACATGAAAATTCATGCATCATAAAATAAGCCCACATTAATGAGATTTGTTCCATAAGAGTAATAGTTATCGAAGCATGCCACAACATGAAAATTTAAGGATCAAATGAAACCCACAAATCCATAGAATTACCATAATAATGTAGGCCGGCTTAATTGATATGTCATCTCATTTCGAAATATACGACGGTCGTTAGTAGAGCTCAATTAAGATAAAAGGCATGCATCGGCCATCAGAGAAAAACAAACTCGCAAGCATGTCATGGACAATAGTAAATAGTTGTTCGAAAACTTATGAGATGGCCTCGTGACTATAGTATCAAACAATATAATCCACAGGTCAGAATCATCGCCGTTGATTAGATTAATATGATGTGGCACAAATAATGACTTGGCAAGTTGTGATTGGTGGATATTAGTTGCGAGATATTAATCAACTTAAATGTTATTAATTAACTATGATATATTATATGTTATCAATGTAATTATTTATTACATGACACTTCGAACTTTTTATTTTTGGCTAATGCCTTATATGGTTAACTTGATTTGCAGTTATTAATTTTTATATTTTAAATTGATTAATCATTTCTGACCTTAATTTTAAATGTTGTCACTCCTTTTCTTTTAGGTTTGATCTTGAAGTTGTTGTCAAGGGTAAGAGCTAATAACCATACAACAATATTAGTCCATATTAAACATATAGGCCAACATATGGTAATATATAGGTAATAGTATAATGGCCTTGTAGGATTGCTTGGCTATATAAATGTGGATATAGGGTTGAATTAATATAATACTACATTGAATTAAAAGAATTAATTTTTATGTATTTATGTAGTAATTTGTAAGATTGTAATAAAGTTTTTATCAATTAAGTTAAGTAAAAATATAGTCCATTTAACTACAAAAATTAACCACCAAAAGAAATTGGATGTTTCACATGTTAGAGAATTTTGAAAAAATAGTAAATATTATATCCTCATTGTTATCCCCCGTATCCACCACAAAACTACCACCATCATCCGCGCCATTCATATTACCCACCGCAACCTAACTTGAGGATTCTAAGTGGTTCAAGTCAGAATCCTCGAAACTATCTTCCACCATATTACCCCCAGCACATAATGAATCTTTTAATGTGCGTAATACTAAATACCCGTATTACTCTCTATACTATCGTCCACCACCTCCTAACCAAAATTATCTTTTTGCGGCGAGCAACTCCACACCCTCGTCCACACTAACCAGATCAATGGTCGGGGTAGGACACTCTGAAACGAACATTGAGCCAAGTACCGATAAGAGGGATGTAGAGGAAGTAGTGAGGTGTAGTTGTTGGTGCAAAACAGTGGACAATTAACGAATATCAAAAGTTAGTACGGGCTTAGATTAATGTAGGGACGGGTTCCATTGTCGGGACTAATCAAAAGAAGTCTAGCTTCCAGGCTAGGGTGGCCTTGAATTTTAAAGAGCACCGCCCACAGAGGGCATCGGCATGTACTTTGAAGACATATAATAGTCGATGGCTTCGGTGCTCCCCATTAGTCAATAAATGGACAGGTATTATGTTGGAAGTGGAACGTAATAATCACAGTGAGTGGAATGATGCTAAGATTCTAGAGGAGGATCATAGGTTGCACACAATGTGGATGGGAAAAAAGTTTGACATAGAGCATTAGTATGAGATGCTCAAGGGCCAATCTAAATGGAGGGTGATATGTGATCCACCTAAGTTAGTGTCAGGATCATCAAAAGGTCCAATCCCAATACCGAAGAGGTAAGAGATGAAAGTGTGGGTGGGAGTCAAAGACCCAAGGGGAGGAAAGCAGTGAAGAGAAGGCTCAAAGAAAAGATAAACAACACCGTTGTTGATTTAGTCACTACTCAGTCGAAGGAGTTGAATAATACCAATAGTGATATGAGTCAAAAGTTTTAAGATTTCGTAACAAACAACAAAGAAGAAAAGGCTCATAAAATGATGCTCTGGGAACAAAAGCCAAGGGACTATGAGGATAGAATAATGATGATGTACACCTCAACGATGCTCCTGAACAAGCCGCTCATTATGAGTAAAGAAGATGAGAAATGATGCAAAGGAAATCAGAGCAGTCAACATCAACTTAGTAATATGTCTCCCCTCCCACTCATTATATAGATTACAAGAACTACATAACTTATCTTAGGTTGTAAGATCTTACTATGTATCTTTTATTTAGAATGTGTTGTCTTAAACATGAGTTGGTGTGATCATGTGTTGACATGAGTTTATGAGAATGGACATGCCTATTATTTAATCAAATGATTACTCTTTTATACATTAATGTTTAATCATTATTATGTTGCACAGGCAATTTGTAATAGATAATTTCAATATTGAAAAGCTGCCTGTTGAGGAATCATCCTCTACATCCTCCTTATCGTCATCAGATGATGATATCATGTTGCTCATTGTGGGTGCTTTCATCCAACATCAACAACAAGTGCAAAAACAAATGATGTTCTGTCTACAACTTAGGGAGACAACAAAAGAGATAACTGACACCTTTGGCATCTAGGCCTCGGGAAAAGAAGAAATGTATATAGAGAGATAGAGAAGTAGCCCATGACTGCTTATACAGAGACTACTTCGCAGAAGATTCAATGTACATCGAACATTATTTTCGTCGTAGATTTAGAATGTGGAGGCACTTATTTATTACCATTGTGGAAGCACTTGGCAGCCATTCGAAGTGCTTTCAGGTGAGGTACGATGTGGCCGAAAAGCGTGGGTTGACACCATTAGCCAAATGTACCAAAACCATCTTGCTTATGGCACAGCGGTCGATTGTGTTGATGAATACTTAAATATTGGTGCAAGCACCGCACTAGAATGCATAAAGAAGTTGCCTTAGTTATCATTGAGGTATTCGGGGAGGAGTACCTGAGAAAACTTAATCAAACTAATGTTGATCGCTTACTGCAAGTTGCTGAAGCCTGTAATTTTCCCGATATGTTGGGAAACATAGATTGCATGCATTGGGAGTTGAAGAAGTGTCTAGCGGCTTGGAAGCCATCATTTCAAAAGCAACTTTATAAGTTGCCAGCTATCATCCTTGAAGCCATTGCATCATATGACATTTGGATATGACATGCGTTTTTCAATTTGTCATTGACCGCTCACTGTTTTTCAAGAGTTATATGAACCAGGCTCCTAAATGTGAGTATGTTGTGAACCACCATAAGTATAAGATAGGATATCATGTTTCGTGTGAAATTTATCCGAAATGGGTGACATTGGTTAAAATTATCCCACTTCCCAAGTGCCAAAGAAAAAACTCTTCGCAGAACGTCAAGAGTGGGTTAAGAAGGATATTGAGTAAGCCTTCGGTGTATTAAAAGCTCGATTTGCCATTGTATGTGGCCCCGCTTGTCTTATGAATAAAAAAGAAATTGGTGTTATAATGGGAGTATGTAAAATACTCTATAAAATGATTATCGATGACAAGCAGGATAACTACGAGTTTGCATTTGATTATGATGTTGTCGAGAGAACTGCCCCGGAGCTGATTGTTAAACATGACCATCATCCATGCTATAAGATGTACTTTCAAATGTCAATAAAAGTTCGCAACCCCAACACACATGTAGCTCTCCAAGCGGACTTGATTGAGGAAAATATGGAAGCGAAATTCGGGACGACGATAGAGATGATAGTTGGATGATCATCATATTGTAATGTTTTTAGTTGTTCAACTATTGTAATTTTTTAAAGTCAAATCATAATCAATGTATTTTTTTTAATTTATTATCGAACTATTGTAATTTTTATGCTCAAGCATGTGTGATTTTCTTTTTAAAATTCAAACTCTTGCATTGTTTTTTTAAAAAAATTATGAGCCTTTAATTAATTATGTTTCAAATTATTATGTGTAAATAATCTTTCACAAAGACATAAAGTCAAATAACAAAGCAAAACATAAAAACAAAACTAATTATATATGGTTAGGTGTGAGTTCCATAGGTATTATTTTATTTGATAAGTTAAAGTGGTGAGTCTTGCATTGAAGAGAATGAGAATTGTGAACAAAAAAACTAGCTCACAAGCTGATATGGCAGAGACAAGTCACAACTGGTGAGGTAAAAACTGACTCACCATTGAAAATGCTCTAACAAATTGGCCAAAGCTTGTTTTTCCTGAGAGAGTCCTTTAATGAATCAACCAAGCAAGTTGCCATGTACCCCTCTTTCGCTCTCTCCACGCGTTTACTTCTAATTCGTGATGACCACTTATCATTTAAAATGATTTACTATGGAAGACCGAAAGAGTGAGCTAGGGAAAGAGCAAGTTCACAATTGTGCCATCATATGCCAACTAAGACTTTTTTTCTGTCGAATGAGGAAGAGGAAGGGGGACCATTTTATACATCGTGATTCATGAGTACATTTCAATTATGTGGATAAACTATACAAACAATAGTACAATTTGTACAAGCTGATAATTTTTTTATTATCTGTAATTTTCATTACAGATCAAAGATTAGAATTATAAAACTATAATTATTTACAGTACATGAACAAACATTATCGGAAGATTGACTGTCTAGTCTTCTTATATTATTTAATGGGCCGATGACATGGTTACAACTTACATGAAGCATGCAGAAAAGGGGTATTTATTGGCTCTTCCATAGCTAAATAGAATAAGTAAACTTGATACCTTTTAATACTTGTTTTCTTTTTTTCCCTCCTTATTTGAAAGGACTTAGTCTAATCCCTTAGACTGAAGTTAAAATCATACCTCGTAAGTAATAAATAATTTTAAATAGACTAATTACTATTGAATGACACTAAAATGTGTCCAAAACTATTGAATGTTACCCTAAGAAAATGGTGCTCAATGGTTTCAAAAAGCAGCAAAAAGAATATGACTAAGATAATTCAAAATTACTAAATGATTCTGAAAGAAATTGAATGTTGTTGTATGATAGTGACGCCAGTGGATTATCTCAAATTGTATTAAATGTTGTTGAATGATGCTAACTGTTGAAAATAAAAACTAAACATAAGTTGATCGGAAAAACCACAAAACCTTTAGTCTAAGGTAAATGACGTGTTCGGTAAAATTAGCTGTTTTAGTGATAGTNNATTATTTTACTAGTTGTTAGCTATTCTATTAGCGATTAGTTGTGACCCACTGGTGGTTAGTAGTTAGCTGCTTAACTAGCGATTTAAAATAAATGCATTTGGTAAATATAGCTGTTGAAGTAACATACAACAACAACAACAACTACTCCCAACGTAGGTCCCGCTTTCGCGGGGTCTGAGGAGATCCAACTGTAGTCAATCTTACCCCTACTGGCATTCCTATCCATAGAGAGGTTGATTCCTAAAGACCCACAAAACAGTTTTTTAGGAAAACGGTTTAAATAGGAAACGATTACAAACCAAGTTATCAATGGGGGAGAAGGATAAGTAGAGTAGATAAACAAGGAGCGGGAACATACCTCAACAGGCCAGGGGCGTTAAAAGCCATCATAGTCTAGCCAAGCACGACCTGCAGACAAGCACACAAAAGCCCGCCCCACCCCACCGAAACTACAGTCACCTACGGAGCCGGTCCCCTACAATCAGAGACTCTAATCATATCCCGCCACAGCCTTCTATCCTGAATCATATCTTCCGTCAGACCAACAACTCTCAGGTCCTCTCTAACCACTTCCTCTATGCTCTTCTTCGGTCTACCCCTCCCTCTCTTTCCACCGAGGGGGGGATCATCTCGCACCTCCGCACTGAGGCGGCCACACTTATCCGCTTAACGTGGCCGAACCATCTAAGCCTCGATTCCTTCATCTTCTTCTCTATGGGGGCAACTTCGGCTAAGCTCCTGATAATGACATTCCTAATCTCGTCCAATCTCATAAAACCGCACATCTACCTGACCATTCTCATCTCAGCTACCATCAACCTTTGGACCTGCATCTTTTTTAGAGGCAACACTCCGATCCAATAGTTGTTGAAGTAAAATATTTATGTAAAATGACTAACAATGGCATAATAAATAAAGATTTTTAGTAAATAAAAAGAAGAATTTTGTAATTTGCAATGCAAGCACTAGGTAGTGGTTCTTAAAAACTACTTTCATTAGCTTTTGAAAAACTCTACATAAACATCTAACTACTACCTCATCCACTATTTTACCGAACACTTTTAAGTAGTAGTTTATAACATTTTGATTAATACAAACAACTAACCTCAACTTCAACCTCTATTACCGAACATTGCCAAAGACCATGTAACACACTGGACGAGCAGCAATTTTATAAAAAAATCTACTATGTTTATGCTTAAAGCTACTTGTATCTGTCTCTGCTAATATATAGGCCTTTTTCATATATGTGACCTAAAGAATCAATTTAAAATAACTTTTTGGACTCTAGATCTAATAATTGATATAAGCATAATTAACTTTAGTTTTCTACATCCAATCACCAGAGATTTTATAAATTAAAATAACCTTCCCACTATTACCAGAATTTTCAATGGCGTGTAATTTTCAATTTATGTATGATCAATGTGCTTGGGGCTAGTAATGAGTACCATAGTGCAGGCAGAAGTGGCAACAAACGACTTTGATCGAGTTGTACAAATAATTGGACCATTACTCTAATATAAACCAATAAATTATTGCTAGTAGTGGCCTAATCCCCCCATGTCGATGTCACGGGCAATGGGCTAGGGATACCCTATGGTATACCGAGTCCCCTTACGTCATAGTACATNAATCAAAAGGAACATGTATTTTCAGAAACCATATTGTTAAATATATATTAAAAATAATATATGATAAATATATATATATATAAAATATATATACCTGAATAATAGAATATATTTTCCTAAAAACACATAAGAAATTTCCCTTCAATCACCCTGCCCTCAAAATGCTTGAATTAAAAACCAAAGATTGACCACGATTCTATTATTCAGGTATATATATTTAATCATACTACTTGGTACACGTAATTCATATGTGGATTTTGGGCCGTAGCTATTGTAGCGTGGATCATATAATGTGTATGAAAGTGGCCCTGGGCGTTTTGCTCCCCTATTTTCGACTCTAAATATAGTAAAGAAGAATCAATACAAGTTGGTTCAAGTTGATTAATACTTATTCTCCTTAAGTAA